>JBAMYA010087137.1:0-22342 GCA_037176975.1 Arrhamphus sclerolepis | reverse complement strand
ATATACATACATATATACATATATATACACATATATAATTATATATATACAAAAGCTATTTGTCTGATTGTTGCTGCGATTACACAAAAACTAACAAACTGAATTTCATGCAGATGGAGCATGGGCAAAGAAAGATCTCATTTTATTTTTGTATGGACTAAAACACTGTTGAACTGACCGTGAAAGAATATATACACCTTCTGAGCTCTCTTTTACATCCCAACTGAATGACGCTGACATTACTATGTTTGACTGTGGGAAATGTACTTCAGAGGTGATGTTCTTTGCTTGATTTTCACCAAATGCTGACAGAAATTTTGTCCATATATTTTAGGCTTTATTTTATCAGATAAGCAGATTTTCCTTTTCTTGGTTTGAGTGTTTCAATAGATTGTCACGTCATTTTTTTGTGTTTTTTTTTTTGGTCTTGCTAACAATAAAATGGTTTCTGTTTTCTCGTAGCCTCCCACAGATCTCTGTCTCTATGCAGTCTGCTTCTTAATACAGTTGTCTCATTATCGTTGCTTGGATTTCATTCTGACCATCACAAGAGACCTCAAACAAACAGTTGTGGGCTGATGAAATAATAAGGGCAAAGGTGAACGATGGAGTTGTAGGAGCATCGTAAGATCACTAATGGATGTAGGATGCACTAACAAAGGGTTTCTTAAGGACAGTTTAATTGGATTTTTCAGTCATTAATTTGAACAAATCTATTTTAAAAAAACACAAACGTGTCATTAAGAATAGCTGTGTTTCAGTTGAAGTGGGTTAAAATGATCTGAGCTCATTCAAAACTGAAACAAAAGCAAATTTGAAGGGTTTTCAGACTTCCTTTGGCTCTGTATGAGCCATTAGTGATGATCATTCATGTTTGTCTAAACTGTGTAGAAGCTATTGCTTTTGGTCACTTTTTTTAAAATAGACTGATACAAGTCAAGAGTCAAGTACCAGTCAAGAATTATGCTCTCTGAAAAATGACACAAGCATGACACAAAGGAGCCCACTTGCCCTATTGACAAAAAAAAAAATGTCAAGAGGCACGTTTCCCTGCTGGGCAGTGAGATCACAGCCATGTTGCTGCCCAGCCACATCTGTGCATCCCTGCCTGCCATGCCGAAGTGGTGACCTAGCTTTTCAAAGGATGTGACACAGAAAAGAGCCACCCCCACACACTGATACACATACCACAAACATTGATAAAAGCCTTCCAGACCGACAGAGTTTTTGATAATAAAAGACGCCCAGTGAATATAGTGCATATAAACTACTTGGTTTCAAAAGCTGCCCACTTGAAAGTCAGTCAGTCACTCACCACGGTTGCCTTAGTAAATCTGAAATTTTTACAAGCATGTAGAAACAGTGAAATGGACCAAAAAAAAAAAAAAAGGTTTGCTCTTATATTGTTTACACAGAGGAGGGTGAGAAGTGGAAGACAAACTGTACAGGCGAGAGACTGAGTGAAATGTGAGAAATAGGGCTCTATGAAACAACAGCTAAAGAAAAAAAAAAGGTGTGAGTGATGTTGTGTGTGAGGTGATGTATTGAGGAGACGATGATCTGGTTAGAGGACAACAGAGGTGAGAGCAAATTCCTTGGAGGCCGCTGCTCTGTCTGTGTCTCTTTGTTTATTAGCTCCGGTGAACACTGAGTCTTCGTGTCCTTGTTAAAAGAGACGGACCGTAAGAACAGCCATACCTGTGCAATCTGTCCTCCAAAAGCTCCATATACTTGGTTGTGTTCTCTTTCAGTCGGCTTTCTGTATGGAGAGAGAGAGAGAGAGAGAGAACATCGGACTGTTACTTGTTCCTTCATCTGCTGCTTTATCAGTAGTGATGTGGTATCCTAGCAACAAATCACAGCTCTCATACACTTAAAACTCACTTGTCATTAGGTATGTCATATACAGATTGCGGCAGTACGGTTCAGTTCAGAGGCCCAGCTGGCTCTCTCTTAACAGAAACACTCAGTTGTGGAAAGATCATTGCTTCTGCTGTAAGAGGGGATTAGATTTTCGACAACCGGAGGATGAAAGGGGATTTTATCACAGCATAGCTCCTCATATCTTTCCCGATTTTCCATGAGGCATAAGTTGAAGGGATAGCTTATATTGCTTCCTGTGCCCCCTTCTGCCAGCAGTGAGCTGTGCCTGAGGAGGCAGAAGGATGCTGCTGAGCGTTATCCAGGGTGGAGAGGAGGGCAGTCTGAGCACCGTTAATGAGCTCATGTATGAAACATGAGAATATGCCCCCCACAGCAGGAGATCCTTGAACACAACAGGATGCACTTCTAGCAAATAGACTTCATATACACAGTTAAGCCCAAAAACTATTCATACCTCGATCAAACTGGAAAATTTCTATTTGGTTTTGGTGTGATGTCATGTCAACAATGATGTTTTTTTTTTGTTAGCTATTTCTTAAGTTGCTTGATTTGGGATCACCGTCACGATGAGGGCTCCAGTATTTCCCACAGCAAAGCTTTTCTGCCGAGAGCCTGATGTTTTCCTCCATAATTACAATATGAATTCAAATTTGCCACAGTTATCAGTGATTTAGAGCTTAATTCTACGCGCGCACATAAAATTAGGATAATTACCCCACACCTCCACAAAGATAAAAGCACACAAGGCAGTTATCTCCTGCATCTTTTCAACTCCACCATCCGTCAGAATCGATGCTTTCTCACGCTCTGCTGTGGGGATTTCCCATCTTGACCCAGAGGGGTCTCGAGACAAATTGGACAGGTCGTAAAATGACCTTTCTCCTGACAAAATCTGTTTTCTAGGAAAACAGCGGTTTGTTTATCCTTTCATGATTGGAAAAACAATCACATTTATAAGAGAATAAATAAACCTTTGTGTTGAAAACAGAGTTTCCCAGATGTTTACCCAATGTCTGGGCTCTGCCTCAAACTGAGCCAACCTGCTGTCGTTAGCTTAATACATTTACTTTTACATGACATCTAACATTTAAGCTTGTAGATGACATTTTATCTGACTATTGGTATAAAATCCTAAAAGAACAATTTATATAAAGTCTAAGAAGACTTAATAGAGACCAAAGCACATTCAGAAGGAAAAATAAAAGATCACAAGAAAACAGTGCACCCCTCTTAACAAGAGAGAAGGCAAGTCTAACATCAACTACAGCTCTTACAAATATAAACTGAATCCCGCTGACTTTAAAAATATAACTGTATCAATGACTTGATGATGGTTATAAGACAGCATCAGCCCAAGGATATGACAGGCATGCGGCCAGGCACAGCAGGAAGAAGAGAAAAAGACCTGACAGAAAGTGGCTGTGACGCACACTTCCACACACCCACACACGCACAGATAACTGTTCCAACTCAGAGAGAGATGGAAAAAGGATGGCTATTTATGAGGGCGCCATGTGCATGTCACAAAAACAGACCTTTCCCAAAAGTTGTTGTCATCCAGAGTAGCCAAATCTGCTCCGTCTTAGAAAGCAGGGCACTGCTGAGGTAGCTCTCGCGAGTCTTCTGAGCAGATGTGGTGCAGATGAACCAGACGGATCACTTGCTACCATTGTCTAATTGCAATGTGAGAGACTATCTCATCTGACGGATTCTCTCTTGTCAACTTCCATTCATGCTGGCTCTGTTAAGCAGCATGCACTGAGATAGGTGTTGAATAATGCATTCAACCCAACTTTGGTTGGCACAAAGTATGTATAGTTGTGTTCAAAATAATAGCTGTGCGTCTTTAAGAAGTTCATAGATTTTGGGACACGTTGCACATTCTATTCCAAATCAAACCATGAAGAAAACTATTTTCAAATTTGTTACTGAAAGACGGTAAATTAGGTCTGAGTAAGATATTGTGAGGAATACAATAAGCAAGGGTAAGTATAAAAGCTATCTCAGACAGGCGGGGAGGTTAAGTTGCCTTTACAATGCTGACAATCTTTTCCACTCTCTTGCTGCGTCACTCTCTTCTTTTCTCTTTCATCATTCCTTTCTCAAGTGTCTTAGTCACTTCTGTAATGATGCACACAGCAGCCCAGGGAGATAGTTTCATCGCCACTGATGTGCAACGTGGTTTCCCTACAGCGATACACAGTTGTGGCAATAGAAAACCAGGACAGCAGTCCAAGAATAATAGGAACAAGAGTCTAGTTAGACGTTCCTTCACATTAAATCAAACTTACGTTTTTAACATAAAAAGCACTTCTTTTTTTTTAACCAGGCCTTTACTTCTGCACTACCTACTTCCAAAGTACAGCAAATGCAGCTTCATGTGATAAAGAGTGAAAGATGGGGTGGCTGCATAAAACTACTCTGATCTGAACTGGGTCTGTAATGTCAAAGTTCTCTGAGCTCCCTCTGAGTGGTTCACTGAATAACATATTTTTGAACTTATGTGGCCCAAAGCAAGTCCAATGGTTTAGCGATATCAAGGTTTATGAGCTGGTAGTCACTTAATATGCTCAAGTATATGCTTTCAAGCACAGAAATCTTTTTTTCCCCATCCCCTTTGATATTTCTTGCTATGTTTACACAGAGAGTCAGTGTGCTATACTGTCACCATGCCAACCACTGGCAAAACTAGTGGGCCATTCTTGAGCGTGACAGATGAAGAAATTGTCCTTTACAGAATGGGACAAAAAAGCACTGGGTGATATTACCGCTTCCTGTAAGTCTGTGGGAGGTTGCTGTCACTGGCAGGCCATGCGAACAAAATCGGCACTAAAAAGCCATTAAAGGGAGTCACTCTGTTACTCCCCGATACACGCAGCAGTATGGTTAGTGTTGAAGGAACTTCACAAAAGCCCTCAAGGAGACTTCATTGAAAATTCATGAGCTCAGCCTCCCGTCACACTGGTGATCTCAGCAGGGGTTAGACATCACTGATTGCTGCCAAGGATCCAAACCAAAATCCAAGAGGCCATTCATTCATTCACAATTCAAACACAGCTGACATAAGGAAAATGCTACAATAAGGTCAAAATAATAAGGATGCATTAGTCCAAAAAATTAAAAAGAAAAATCCTTCATTTCTCTAGAAGTTCATAAACGTAGAGTTATCACACCATTAAGAAGAGATGCTCAATTTCCAGTGATGTAGTTAAAGGCCTGAATGAGACTACACAGGTTGACAGTTGCATTGTGTTTGGCATTGCTTCTGAAATATGAGCATCTGAACAGCTTCCTAATTGAACATGAATAATGCTATCGTTTCTTCACTGCTTTGTAACAACAAAAGCATCCACTGTCTGTGAGGCCTTTGTGTTCTCAGACAAATTACAGGTGGCTCCATGCCAACGCAGCACCATCAATATGTGTGCTGTAAAGGCCCACGCATAATAAGGCAGAAAAGAGGTGGTGTGTCTTTGTAACTGAGCTGAAAGCTCTACTGTGATTAATGTGTTTAAGCTCGGCCAGGACCATTGGAGTGTGGCAGCACTGCAGGTTACACAAATGCAGCGTCAGCATATGCAGGCACGTTGCATTAATGTATGTGAGCATAACAGCAGGAGAGCCGATGGAGGCAGACGGACGGCTGATATCAGACTGACACTCAATAACCCATGATTCTCCAGCAGAAGCTGACATGGTTTAACATATTGTGAGGTTCTGCTTGAATGCAAAGGAAAAGTAGGTATATATTTCAGCTCTGGGTGCTGAATTAGCTGAAATCTTGAAACAAAAAAAAACGAAAACAAAGTAAAGTAAAGAAAGTGAATTCTAAATCTACAGCTTTAGGTTTAAAAACAGCCTTTCATCCTGAAAAGTGTAATCATGAAAACTGTGAAACGCACAACACTTCACCTGCTAACAATCTTGCTCTATTAATCTCACATCTTATTATTTCCAGAGCTTCCTCTGGGAGCCCTGAGTTAATTCATGTTCCGCGGAAACCCATTTCTGATTTCTCGCACCATCATCTCCCGAGAAGGGATTCTTCTAAATAAAACTGAAAGACTATTTACAGAGGCTGTACTCAGACGTAATGTTGTTTTTTGTTGAATAAAAACATCAGCATGCTGACATGTTACAATGACAATGCGCCCTGTCAGATGTTAGAAATATGAGGATGCAGGTAGAGTTGCTTGGCAGGATTACCATTCTTGTTTGGTACTTAAACTGAATGCTAATTAGCAGAAAACAAAAAATAATAATAATGCAGCTGATGATCATGGGAATAATGAAGCAAAAATGTTGGAAGGATGATGAGAGGTCGTGCAGTGGACTCACAAAAGAAACAGCTTCAAGCTCGTTTTCAGCTTTACTTTATTTGTGATTCGCCAAGATATGATGCACGAAGCTCAACAGCCTGCACTTGCAAAAAAGAAAAGGACTCATTCTGCTCAACCAAAGTGGCATCTCAATCAACTTGCCTTTGTTTCTTTTTCTTATTGGCATATGCCACTCCTGACAAATGGAAAGCCTCTCTTGAGCCTCAGGAAAAATGAACACTGCTCAAACTTCAGAGGCTACAACCAGACACAATCTCCCTGGTCCACTTTGCCAGCATCTCTCAATCATTCAGATGCTCTTTAGGAGAAGAGCTATCATATGTTCCATCATGTACTCAACAGAAGCACCCTGAAAGAGGCAGAGCCATGAATAAATCATATATGTCCTCGCCTTTGCTGCCATTGGCACTGCAGTTAGATAAAAACTGCAATTGTTTAAAAAAAGGTGAAGTGAAAGTGTTTTGATGTGCACTTCAACTTCTGGATTCGTGCGGCTCGGTTGAGTTTGGCCTCCGTTGGATTAAAAATTCTGCATAAGTATAGGGATCTGCATATCCAGGAAGAGATAAGTGTCGACCCAGCAAAGCGTGCGCACACAAAAAACATTAATTAAATGTGTTACGTTGGAGCCGTGTGAGGCAGAAAACTCTCTGTTTTCATCAGACAGCCAAATTATCTGACTGCAGAAGAACTGAATGCCAGCATACTAACAATGGCATTAAGTAAGCACCACCAGAACCCTCGGACAAATCAAGAGGAACACACATTTGAATATCCTCACTCTCAGGGTCATTTACTCATCTTATTCAGCTCCTTAATTATTTATTTGTAAATTTAGCATCACCAGAGCTCTCCCTGAGGGGAAGAATTATGCTCTCAGCAGGGAATCAAATCTCTAGTATGGTATTCATCATCACTCACGCCAGCAGCAATTAGGGACGTGTTGGCTCCCAGGCCAAAAACCCCCCACACCAGACAGCGCTCTGGGCGGGGACGCTCAACAAGCTGCAAAGGCCACGTTTGACTGAATGTATGTGGTGAGATTTAGTTTTCGGCTGCACTATATGTAATGTGTGAGCTCATGCGTTGACAAGAAGCCTTTTCAAGAGGAGGCATATTGTTGTTTTTGTCATAAGATGACACCAGCGTCACAAGCTTTAGCTTGAAATGCCACAGAAACCAAAAGCGTGGCCATCTTGATGCTGACAGTAATTTCTAATCCCCTCCAGCTAAAGAGTAGTAATGTGCTGTTTGTGGGCTATCAGTTACCAGCCAGCGTGTGCCAACCCCCTCATTACCAAAGAGGATGACAGTTTAATGAGTCCCTTTCTTGGTGTCTGCAACACATTGTAAAATCGCGCCTTCTGCCATATTGTTCGCACCCACTTGAGCATTTGATCAAACCGCACAACCAATCATTAACTGGCTGTTCTCTTTGTGATGTTTTACCCACCTCCTCTCTGTGGGTTTTTTTTTTTCACCCACCTGACTGCCATTCTTTTGTTTAGCCACAGCATTAGCACATCACCGGTTTCTCAACCCCTTTTTCTTCCCTGAGAGCGGCATTATACTGTGAGAGGCAGACACTGTGTTTAAGGTACGGAGCTGAACTTTGGCTCGTCTCTGAAGCTTGTTGTTGAAAAAAAGGATTAATGCCAGCCCTCGGCTGCTGAGCAAATGAAGGTGTCCTCATGTGCAACACCTTCTAGCAACAAAAACCTTTTAACAACAAAAGTCCAGGCAGGTGACTGAGTGTCATGGATGGGTAAAGTGAAAGCACACACAAGGGGGTTAAAGAGAAAAGAGATGGTTTTTGCTGCAATAATACAGAATTGTGGACTGAAGAAAAAAAGAAAACTCTGCTTTGCTATTCACCCCACTAGAAAGTGAATGCAACTCAGTCTGAAGAATGAAACCCAACAAAAGGGTGCCCCCTACTGACAGGAAAGGATGCAGTCAGGTCAAAACAAAAGAATAAATGACACTGCAGCTACAGACCTTAATGTAAAAGATAACAGTGCATCGTAGATGGGCGACTGTATGCCTCGGGGCTGCAGCAGCAGGAGCCTGATGTGCTCCTGTCCTCAATCCTTCACTACCTGCTCTTCTCCTTCTTGCTCTGAGAGTCTCTCTCAGCCCCTCAGAGAGAAAATTGACCTTTTTTTTTTTTTTTTTTTAAAAAAGAAATCTTCCTGTGACTGATGGACCAGAGAGAGTAACACTACAGGTGGTGGTTTCAAAATCCATTTAGTTCTCTGCGAGTGCCAGCATGCCAAATCAATACCCTCAGCTCTAAAAAGCGAGCTCCTTCTTTATCCAGCATCTATGCTACATCTGGATGTCGGGTGTCCAACGCTCATACATCATGCGTGCACTGAGTGAGTTGACCGACAGTGACTGGCTACTTTACACGACCTAAATCTCATTTCAGCTGCACATGCTCACCAGCAGCCCTCCTCCTAACAACTGCCAGTCCTGCTGTTAATTCGTTTAAAAGCCAAGTCACAACTGACACAAGATCCCCTCTTTTTTATCTGGGAGAAAAGCACATGTTGTCCTCACAGCGTGTGGCAACATCAAACGATGACATTCCTTTCAGAGTTTTCTGAAAACACATTTGAATTTACATTTAAAAGAAGGAAAAAGGCACCTTTTAAACATGTAAAATTGTTGCTTTTTTTCTCTCAGCGAAAAGCTAAAAAAAATGTTACTGCAAGGCTTTTCAAGTACTGTGTATTTAATAACATTTTATACCTTAATTTTTATAGAAATAATTGAACAAACAAGTATAGTATAAAAGTAAGCAAGGTAATGCACATATAACACTTCTGATCACATTAGTATCTGTCAGATCTGTTTTTATTTTACATCCTTTGACTTCACAAGTTTTTCAGTTTTAAAAGTAATATATAACACAAGCAGCCTTGGTGATTGAAACTATTTGCCTAATATTGTGTCCGTCCTTGCTCTGCCTGTCAGAAAAAAAAGGCATGAGGACTTCTGAGGCTGCCCTGTGAACACTGGTCCTTTAGGCCAGTGGGTTAATGGTTCGGCCTTCGTGGATCAGAGCGTAGTGGCACATCTCGTTGATGCTCAGTCAGGTTGACATGTGTAGATCTGATGTTGGCTTCCTTAGCAAGCCTGTTTTTTTTTCTTATAAACCACATGAATAGAAACTGGATTTGACTGGAATGAATGGGATTGTAACAAAACAGACTCAAGCGCAGTATTATTGAATTATAATTATACTGATCGCTAATCACCTTTGTTTACTTCTTAACTTGTGCTGAGGTGACTTCTGTTACGGATTGCTGCTAAACAAAACATACTGAAAAGAAAATTGAAAATTCCCGTTTCCATGAGCTGCTCCAGAGGTGATATTGAAATGTGGCCGGACGCAATTTTCCCTGAAGGTGGAGGTCAGTGGCCTCACAAAAGCACAGTTACCATGGGGACGATGGTGCCTGCTCATACGCTTAGCTGGGTAGTACATTTCAATGTGACATCCATATGGATGCCATCAGCGTTCCCAACAGTACAACAAAATTACCAACACTTCATGCTTGTCAGTGGTCCTGATGTGTAAACAGCAATAACATTTAAAACACACTTGAATCCATGAATAACGGCAGCCTTATCTGAAAGAAGACTGCTGGAACTGAAATCCGGCACAAGCATATGATGGTGTCAGCAGTTGATTTTTTCTTTACCCTAAATTAGTTTCTTAGAAACTTAAATAATTATGATGAGCCACAGCTCTTGTTTCCTCAGAGAATCAGTGAGTTGGAGGTGCAGCAACAGGCCAGGTCTTCTCTAATTATTGCTTATAGTTGAGACCAAAGCAGATTTCCTTCTGTTTCGTTGTCGACAGCAACATTTTTAATATTTAGAAAACATGTTTTGCAAAATATGAACTCAGTGAGTGTGAGTTCATCATCAGTATCTCCCTGAAAGTTTTTCTTTTTATGGACACTGGCCTGAGTGTTATATTTGTTATGATAAAAAAGATATATTCTGAGGATAGTTCTTGATGACTTGTGCTGGTTTTCTTTTGTGCTGAAATTAGCCACAAAAATGTAGTCATTTAACACAGCTTATTGGAGAAGTAATTAGGATAATTTCTCTTCAGTAGCCCACATAAAGTATAACCTTACTGTAAAACCCAAGAGGGCTGCTCATCTTTTCAACCAATCCTCCACAAGATGGTGTACATTTAATTATTTATGGACCTTAGAAAGTTGTTATTAGAGTAATGAGAGTGCTTTGCTAATTTTAGCTATATCAGGTAGGCTGCAGCAGAGCATCCCTGGCCTCGGTGACTCACCATGCTGGGCCACCCTCTGCTCCAGCTCCTGCCTGAGCTCCTGCCGCTGCTCCTTCATCCTGGTCAGCTCCTGGCTGCTCCCGGAGCTGAGGTTGTGCAGCCTCTTGGCCAAAGCCTCTAGCCGGTCCCGTTCCAGGTACACCGCCTTCATCTCAGCTTTCAGCTCCTTGGCGCTGCTGAAGTCATTACCTGAAGCAGTGCGACACAGAGCAGCATTACGCTTCCACCAAACATTAATAAACTTCTCAATCTTTAACTAAATGAGGCTAATGGAGAGTGTTTCAACTAAACGAGGTAAATAAAGCCTCTGTAATCGTAACATAGGACTGCATTGAAGGTGGGGCTGAGCAGAAAGTTACCAGAGATTGCCGCCAGTTTGGCTTCATGCAGCGCCAAAAGCTGTGTTTCCGTCTCACTGACTTTCCTCCTCAGGCTGCTGCCCAGCCTCTGACTCATGACCACCTGAGGATAAGAAGGAAAAGGAGATGCAAAGGAGAGAGTTGGCTAGAGGATGGTAACCAGCAAAACCTTTGCAGACACATGGATCCCACAGGATGCATAGCTCATTTCCTATTCCACTTTTATTTTCTTCTTTATATTCACTCTTGCAAGAGCTTAAAGGTTCATTTGTGTCCTGCACTGGCCCTGTCTGAGACAGCTGAGCATCACTGCTACTGATACTGATGTCTTACCTTGTCTGTAACCTTTAGAAAGAAAAACCGTGTTCCTCCTTTCATATGGACAGACATGGAAATGTGAAATCTCTATAAAAGATATTATTACAAGGTCAGGAAGGGAAAAGGCCTTGAATGTCACTCCCTGATGGAGATGCAGCACCAAAGCTCAAGCTCCGAATTCACTGAGGAGTTGATGGCTTCAGATACAGCCTGTCTGGCCTGCATCTGTTCTCACTCTATCCTTTAAACCTCTGTTCTTTAATGTATACACTTTGAGATACAGCCACATACAATCCCCATGATGCACCACTTTCTTTTGAGGAACTATTTTCACAGCTCAAAGGGGATGTGGAGCTGGATTTTCTGACGCTTTTTCTTCTTGAATCTGACACAGTTTTGTGCAAAGCCTCCAAACAGATTGGTATTTCTGAGGCAGAACATCTCCAGGGAGTTTTTCTCTCCAGCAGAAAAGCGGGCTTGAATTATTTTGTTATATGCAGTACCTGAGCTGGAAACAGCTCAGAAGTCCATTGGGATTTTCTATCAAGAAATCAGCTAATTTCTCAGTATTGAGTCACATCAGGTCCACAATTTTACACATATCAAATAACTCATTTAAAAGCCAAACTTCTCCTTTCAACATGACCATGGTAATAGTGCTGCGTACTCATAAAACTACAATGTTTCTTTGTAGTGTGGTTGCAGCTTCAACCAGACATTTGATGATGGTTTTCTAAAGGCCACTATGACAGTTAAAGTGCCTTTGCTGAGGAATCTGACACCTGCTGTTCCTCTTCTGGTCCTTAATCCACTACTTGTTACAGATTTCCAGCTGCTGAGGCGTATGTTTATAGATCAGCATGAATTGCAAAGTAAATCCCTGAAGAGGCTGAGACGCAACACATGCAGGAAGAGGAAGCCTGCAAAGACACTTGCTTTTAAAGAAACCATCTATCTATCTATCTGTACATACATATATATACACACATATATATATATATGTATATATATATAGATAGATAGATAGATAGATAGATAGATAGATAGATAGATAGATAGATAGAATGGAGATCTTAATCATTCTGCAAGAAGAAATGCCACATTTTTTAAGTTTTGACTACTTTGTGTTAGTCAGTGAGGACTGTGTGGTCTATAAATGAGTTTCATGTAGCGCCTGAGCTCAAAACAACTTTATGAAGAGAGACAGTTATTGATTTGAGTAGCAGGCAGTCATATGATATCAGTAACCACTCTATCTAACACTGAAGTCATTAATTCTCTGCACTGAACCAACAATTGATCAGTGTAGACTGATACATACAAACCACCGTGCATGTGTGTGCATGAGGAATGCATCACTTTCCGCCCGATCATGCCAACATAACTGCTGTGTGTTTCAAACCACAGACTGCCTGTCAATAATCCACCGACTTCACTTTAATCATGGCTTTTTGTTGTACGAGTAATGCCCCATGTCCATTTTGTCCAAAATGTCCATTTTGTGAGAAATGCTTACTGCCAGAATACTGCACACACAAATCAAATGATTTTATTTTAGCCTGCAACAATCACTAGGAAACAGATGCATGACTGCGTTCACTTGACAATGCAAACTGCAGAGACTATAAACTTGCACGTCTTGCCAGATTAATGCATGGTACTTATGCAGCCATTTTCTGTCAAACAGTTCAATGTTGGCAGCTCTTTATGCTGGCACCAGATCTGGTCACTTCCTGCCAGTGTCACATACAGCACCTGATATCTGATACCAGCTTTAAGATGCCAGGTGGAGTTTGAATCTTCTGATGTGGATGTTCAGCCAAATGAAAAAGAATGTACGCTTTCTTTTTCACACGATTGTATATACAGTTCATACAATTGACTTAAATGCTAGTTACGGCCAGCATGTACATGTTTCAAGTGCTGACCCTTACCAGCACATAAAAAAGAAAGTCCTCTCCATGATTCAAAAGCCTGCAGAGCCACCTTTATGAGAAATAACTAACAGCAATTTTCTGTTTTTGTCTCACATAGTTGTTGGGGAATTCTGGCTCACTTTCCTTCTTCATTGAGGTTTGTGGGCAATGGATCACGTACAACTCCTTCAAGATCCAGTTACAGTTTCAATCAGGCTGTGGTCTGTAGTTTGACTGGACCATTGCAACACCTTGATTATTTTGTTGTTCGGTCACTCTGTTGAAGTTTTGCTGGATCGGAGCAGATTTTTTTTTTGATATACTATATTTGATCTCCGAGGGGAAATTCATTCTCCGCATTTGACCCATCTGGGCTGTTGGACCCAGAGCAGTGGGCTGCCATGGTGCAGCGCCCAGGGAGGGGGTGGGGGTTTCAGGTGCCTTGCTCAGGGGCACCTCATCCATGGATGCTGCATGACGGAGGCCAAATCATCATTTATGTCACAATTAATCTATTCTTAAAAACAAAAGAATTCTGCAAGATCCTAAATACAGAGATCTACTTTATCTTTCAAAAAAATAAAAATAAAAATAAAATCAATTTAAATCCATGTTTAATTTTAACCTAAAATTGTGTCTTGTTTTTCTTTGTTTCTATTTTTTTATTTCCTGGTTCTGAGCCAGGCTCAGTTTCTTGTTTAGTGTGATGATCCACGTGTGGCTGCACATTCTTCTGATCTAACTTAAAAGGTGTAAATCTGGGCAAAGGTATTTTCATTTTGCTCACTCATTTGAGCATGTGCATATATGATAGAACAGTGTGTGTATGTGTGTGAGTGTGCGTGGGGGTAATGCAAGTTATGATGGAAAAAATGGAAAAAAACAGAAATACTGTAAAGGTATTTCAAATTAAACAATAGTCACTGATATTTTACTTTTTAGTAATCAGTTTTGGGAAAACTCACAGCCTACTGCTATGTATTAGGAGGTGGACTCCTCATAACGTGCTCTCTTTTTTTTGTTTGTTTGTTTTTTGTGGCTTTGTGACACCAGAAATTTCTATTCCATCTCACCCTACGCGATGCACTTCCTCAGCTCTCAAAATGAGATTCTCGAGCCCCTGATTTGATCTTCAGGCCTTCGTTTCTCTCCCCACCGTCTCCCTCAGGTGTGTTGTCTCCCAACTGCTAACTCAGCTCCTTAAGTTGCAGTGCAGCCTACACCCCTCCTCATAATTCACAAAGTTTGCTTTAAACACCCCCCCAACACACACACACACACACACACACACACACACGCACACACATACACACACACACTTATTCCTTTAGTGTTCAACCTTGGGGATTGACTTCGGGAAGTAAAGATGAAGAGGAGGGAGGAGGGGGATAGGACAGGATGACTGTTCTCTTGTTCTCTCCCTTGGTTTGTAATTACCAGGTGAGTGTGTGTGTGTGTGTGTTGTGTAACTCATTGGGGTGGTCCTGTTGCCTTTGCGCAGAGCAAATGCTGATGCAGAGTGGAGACAGCTGGCCAGAGTGGAACTCAGGTCATTAAGGTTCTCCCGGCAAGAGCAAAAACGACCATCCACACATACACGCACACTAACCACACCACTCAATGAGCCTTTTATTTAGAAAAACAAACAGACGAGGCAGAAAAAAAAAGTAAGAACAAAAACAGTGCTGGTGACAGGTCCTCTATGGGGTTTTGGCATAGAGGGATGAGGAAGATGGAAGAAAACCAGAGGGAGGAAGGAGGGAGGGTGTTTGAAAAGCTAGACAGTTGGGGAAGTGTGTATTTGTTCAAGCGAAAGCCTTCGAGTGGGTCCAAAACAAAGTGGAGGATCAGAAGAGAGCCCTCTGCCACCCCACCCGCTGTCCTGCTCTGCTTTCCCCGCCCCCTCCATCTCTCCGCTGTCAGCATGCATGTCCAGCTCACACTCAGGGGTCCCAGCCGAACTGTGGGTCTTTGTGCTGAGAGGATGCACTTATGAAACCGATGCAGTATCATCCCGATGTGTGACTGCTGTGGTTCTGAAAATCCTCAAAATATTAGGCATGACCAGAACTAAACCACAGATACCCATTTAGCTAAATAATGCTATTGAGCCATCATAGTCAGTATACTTGAAAATACCAACTTTCAAGGCTAAAGCATTTTTTTTGTGCTTTGCATTTCAACTGGATATTGGACCCAGTGTCAGTGGCACATTATTTTTCCCTCTTCAATTCAAAGACTTCCGCTGATTCCTCAGGATTCGACTTTGATTTCTAAAGAGCAGTACCAACAGATGCAGGAGAAACTGCCTCTGAATGCCATTGGGGAGACATATAACCAATCAGAGATACCAAGCAGGTGACACAAGCCAACAAAATGCTGTGCAATGGGCTCTTGAACCAGTTTCGCCATCATCTTACATAATGTAAATGTAAAACCATGTAGCCTATTCATGGACTCAATTATTTGTAGTGGTGGGATTTTATTTAAGACAGCATTTTTATCTAATCCAAAATTCCTCCAGAAATGAATTTCCCTATGGTGATGAATAATGTATTTTGAATTTGAACTGAATTGAATATTATTGGCCTTTTCAGAAAGATTCCTGTCCTGTTCCGCTCTATTCTGCACACTGGGAGACGGAACAGAAAAACTTAGGCTAGTTTTTAAAATGTCTACCTTTTAAGTCTAAATATATCTCAGTTTTATAAAACATGTCAGCTTCGATGAAAACTTGGACAAGTGTTTTAGAAACCAAAACATTCATAGATGCAGAACATAACCTTTTTCCCATTTTGCCCCCAAGCCCCAGTTGGATGGTTCATTTCCAAGAGTTGCTGAGGTGTCAGATAAATCACAGCAGTCTCGAAAAAGAGCACTTTTAAGTGGAAGTAGCAAAAAATTCTTTGGAAATATATTTTAGAGCACGATAGTTAGGGTGACTGAATATTCTCTACCACCCTTAATTTAAAGGTTACCAAAAATTATTGTTATTATTTGTATTTCTTTTTAATTAAGAAAAACACAGGTGACATGTTCATTGAAATTCCGTGAGCTCCTGTTCACATTCTCACCATGAAAGTTGTTGATCCTCGTTCAAGGACTCCATCTGTCCCCGGACTCCATTTTGGAAACCAGTGCCCCAATGATTAATTCCCCCCTAAGGACATATTGTGCGAGCTGCGTGTGATGCAGTTTTCCAGGTGTCAAAAGACAATTAAGTCCAAAACTTTCTTCGCGGGAGTCATCAGAGGCTGACGAGTCGTCAGGTGGCTGAGGTGCACCACTGCGGCAGCTGTCAGGAGACGTAAAACAAATGCCCCTCCAGCAGGCCCCCTCCTCCCAACTTAATTTCATTAAATCTGTGATTTGTTTCTGTTTGTGTGCTGCAGCATTGGGAAGGGGGAGGGAGTGATGGTGTAAAAAAGAAGGAGAGAGATAAATGAATGAGTGAGAGTGAAGCAAAGTATGTGTGAGAGAAACAGAAGGCATTGGAGGAGCGATTAGTGCGGTGGTATCCATCATTGGAGCTGCGCTGCTCTGGTCGATTGCCACGGACACTGAGGAATACTTCATCTGGTCCCACTGAGAAGAACACACACACACAGACACACACTCACAAACACACACTCACAAATATCTATCTATTATTCAGTAGTGTGAAATTTGAGCCAGAGTCTCTTATAATTCTCTCTGTTACCTCATTAAATATCCCCTTTTTAATTCTTTTTTTCTTTTCTATCTGCCAACAGTTTTTTTTTTCAGCTTTTTACATGTTTCTCTCATTATAGACCCTTTGAAACCAATCTTGGTAGTCCTGTGTCCATCTTAAAGCTGCCGTACTGCAGCACTGCTTGTATAGCCAGGACCAACTGCTTGCTGAATGGTGTGTGTTTTAGTGTTTGTAGGTGTGTGAAAGAGCAGCACGTTTGTAACTGTGCTTGGAGGCTTGCATGTATTCATACGTGTGTGACAGCTGAAGAAGTGTGAGCACTCATTCATGAATGTGTTTAAGGTTACAGCAGAGCATTTTTCAGAGATCCCTTCACCAATGAGAACAAATACAAAACTGACTCACCTGTGACTGTCTTCAGTGTGTGGCTCTATTACCCAGTACAGTTTTCTTTTTTCTTTTAATGCTTTAAATCAGTGTTCTTCAACCCTGCTTGGTTTAGAGGTTACCTGGCTGTAATTAGTGGGTCATTGGTGGAGTGTGTAGAAAAAGCTGATTTTCATCCAATCAGGTGTGATTGAGCAGAGAAACATCTAAACACAGTGAAAATATCGAAACACGTGACAGTAGCTCTTGAGGACCAGGGTTGAAGAACACTGTTTTTCAGTGCAAAGGGAAAAACAAAAATGTGTGTGAAAATATCCCGGTACCCCCTTCTACTTTATTTTTAAATCTTAAATTATACTTTTTATTTTGCACTCTTCATTTTTAATTGAATTAATTATTGATTATTTCAATATTTTAATGATTTTTATTTACCTCTTGTGATTTTATGTAGCTGTAAAGCACTTTGAATTACCTTGTGTATGAATTGTGCTCTACAGATAAACTTGCCTTGGTACAAGAGCAATCCTGAATCCACTGAATGAGCGATCAGACCAACAAATGAGCATTTTGTTTTTGGCTCTTACTTCTCAGCAGTTATCTCTCATTGTGTCAGGGGTGGGGGGGTCTGCCATCTGATGTAATTTGAGTGATGTTGTTGCTTTTTTCTCTACGCTGTAGTCTACCTCTGCCCATTCCTCCTTTAAGCCCTATAAATGAAATCAAACCATTCTGATTAATTCAGACTTTGCAACGGATTTTTTAAAACAATATACAGAAAACAAACCAGAGTGGAGGAGGTATGCACCCTGGAAAGGAGAATGGGAGTGAATGAGAGGGACCCAAGCTAAGCCAATAGCTATATCCATAAAACTAAAGTGGAATATTAAAACTGCTTGGTAATTTCCCTAGTATCATTTGCAAAGTGATATTGTAGTAAGCACATCTTCCCCACAGCAAGAAGATTTCCTTTTGAATCTTGGATGGAGCCTTTTTGTGTGAAGTTTGCATGTTCTCCTGCTTGTGTCAGTTTTGTCTGTGCACTCTTGCTTCATCCTAGCCTAGAAATCTAGATGTACCACTTGTCAAATATGAATTTGCTCTGCAGGTCCATCTAGCAACCCTTCACTAAAGCTCAATAAAAAAATCTCAAAGTCCTGGGGAGCCAGTCAGATCAGTTTATTTTGGTAGAGTCACGGAGAGGCCTTAACGTGATAACAATGTAGTGGTGACGTGGTCTGGATCGTTTGAACTGACCTTGACAATGAAAGTTAATTAAAGACTTGGCCTTCCGTGAGAAATTTCTTCCACTGGATTCACATTGTACAATTCTACACATATCTCTACGGCAACACTAACTTTCGAGTCATTGGTGCATTAGCACAATAGCAGCAACCTTCTAATGAAACAATGACGCTGCACTTAGAGCCTGAAATACACTCATTTCTGCCTCCTGGGTGAGTCCCTATGTCTATCTAGATGTGCATCTGATCTATCAGGTTAGTTTCCTTTGACATTACAAACAAACAAACAAATAAACAAAAAACCCTACATGTTAGGTTGACTGTAGATTAAACTAAAATATCAGTAGTGTGTGGGAGCATCATGTGTGTTGTTTGCTACTGTGTTGGCCCAGGGATGGTAAGAATTAAGTATGGAAAATTAGTTCATTTTTGTCCTATTTTTGTCCATGTTTTTGCTAAATGACTTGCCAATAAATAAATACACTTAAGAAAAAAGCAGAAAAACTAAATGAACAAACTGAGCTGCAATCCAATCCAAGTAAAATGGAAACACAGTTTTAATCCGAGGTTTTATGTATCAGGGCATGATGACAATTAGGAAATACAATCTCAGTTCATCAAATGATTTTTTTTTTTTTCCTATTGTTCATTTCACAAAAAACAAACAAACAAACAAACAAACAAACAAACAAAAAAACAAGCTAAAATGCAGAAGTTCTTTTTTCAGTAAATCACTTTTGTTGTGTGTCTGTAACTTTTAGGACCACTTTTAAATGTTTCCTGTATGACGTTGTTAGTTTCTGATCTAGTTGTGGAGGGTTTTTTTTCTTCTCACTTTTCTTTGCAGTATGGTTTTAGTTCATTTCTTTTTTGTTTAGGAATTTATTACCCAGGTTTGGCAGCTGTAAAATAAAGCCAAATTTTCACGACCCCACTATTGTCCTTGATAGTTATGTTTGTGTCTAAAGATCTGTGGTTTGTTCACATGCAGCTCCTGGCAACCCTCTTACAAGGAAAAAAGGAGAAAAAAAAAAGCCATACTTGTTCAGTGTGACCGATTAGAAATGTGTAAGGTCTTGTCTCTAACACCAACTCAACAAATACCTCTAAACGCCTTGTTCAGCTCAAGCAGGTTCTCACACAGAGGTAAAAATAAACAACAGAGACTTGATTTCCATATCAAAAATAATAGAGAATTATTATTAAATAAATAAATAAATAACCAAAGAATGGAACCTGAATGGAGGTAGGCATACTGTACACATCAAGCCACATGACAATTAGAAAGGTGATTCTGGCTGTTACCAGAGATTCCAAAATCACCATTCTGGCAGGGGAAGCAAATTGGTCAGTGTTTGGGATTGGTTACATATCCTGGACGAAGAGTGACTGACACCACCTCACCCGCTCACCTCTAGAGCCTGCTGACACAGCCACACACACACCCACCCACGCACCCACCCATACACACACACACACACACCCACACGCACACACACACACAGCCACACGCACACACACCCACACACACACCTACACACACCCCTACACACACACGCAGACCCACACACACACACACCCACACACACACACCCACCCACCCACACACACACACACACACACACACACACACCTACACACACCCCAACACACACACGCGCACACACACATATATAGGCACAGAAACTGAAAAAAGAAACAGCGGCCACAGCAAATGGTGAAGTGCAGGTTATCACTACAAAACATGATGTGCAATCCTCAAAGAACCAGCCAGATTCGACATTTGGACCCTTAAACTGCTTCACGGTTACTCTGCTGAAAATGAGCAAAAGTAAAAGATGATTAATTAACTATTTACTGACCAGGAAGTGGAAAACAAGTAAAATGTTCAATTGTCAGTGGTAATAACCAGCTGGGGCAGCCAATATCACCCACGCTTGAAGGCCAACAACACAAAGTGACCCAATATCAAAAAAACCTCAGGTTAAAATAAATTCACAACAGGCAAAGCAGCAGTGGCAACTATTCCTGAGTACACAGTTAAAATCATTTACACAGGTCAAACATAAAAATAGTAAATCCTAATACTAATACTAATACAACAATACAAAATTGTAATGAATGAAATAGATAGATCAGTGACGGCATTTCCATGAACCATTAGTCTTCTTTATAGGGGCTACACAGACATTTACTGGATACCTTTGCTGCTTTGGCAAACAGGATACAGTTAAAGGTAAATGTTGTGGTGCTTCTCTCATTTGAAACCTTCATTCAATGTAATTATAAATACACAATAAACCACAACAGCCTGGTGTAAAACTGCCAAGACTAAATGTGTGCAAATACCTTCCATAACCAAGCTGAAATCTACCTGGAAGTGTTTGATAAACGTAAAACACCTGCTACCCATAGTCTATTTAATAATCACCTCTGTTCACAGTACGTTAGGCGAAAGCATATAGCTTTTTTGAACAACCACCCAATAGCCAAGGTACGATAAAATGTCACGAGCACATGATGACCAGGGAACTCAGCCTGCTGGAGAGTCAATTTTATAGTCTTAAAATAAATAGCCACTTAGGGGCTAACTAGGAGCGTGGACAAAAGAAGAAGCTCCAGGACTGCCATCAGTCTTAATAGATTGTGTTATTTGATTTTAATTTTATTGAGATGAACCTTAATATTTAATATACTAACTGAGGACCGAAAAAGTCTGAGATGTAGCTCTCGTGATTTTAACACATTCTTGGAGCAGTGCACGGTCTGAGGTTGGGGTGAATTTACAAGTCCTTGGAAATGGCAATGTACACAACACATTCCACTAAATAATCTTTCTTGCTGTTGAATGATGCACTCCAAATTATTTAGAAATGGCCCAAAATAATTGTTTCTCTAAGATTACTGCTGATATCTTTCCTCATTAACTATGTTTACCAAGACCAATGTTTTTTTGTTTGTTTGTTTGTTTTTGTTTGTTTTTAAATTGGCTCTCACATTTTTTGATTATTAATTAAATAAGTACAACTGATTAACAACACCTGGTTGCTACTCTAAATTTCTATGGAAGCAATAAAGATGTTGTTAAAAGCTGTTTTAAAACAAGAAAGTTTTTCTTTTTCATGACTGTATTTCTGAGAGAAGAAAAAGTTTCCTCACTGGCGTCAAATGTGGCATCTGAGAAGGATTAATATTACAACAGAGGCCAAGCCTGGCAAGAAGGGAGCCAACAGAGGCTTGGTGGCGCTCGATGCCATGCATAAATCACCCACCTGGAAAAGCTACAAAGACTGGCATTGGCCATGGCACTGTGCCACCGCCCAACAAACCATTTGCGTGGAAATGAGGGGAAACAGGCGCTGATAATAGCACATGAAATCACCTTTTTTCTCAGAGCTTGCCACATTATAGTGCAACACTCTGCAGGAGACCTGACAAACTGTAGTGAAGGATGAAGTGAGAGAAGTTGGAGAGAAGTTAAGGAAATAGGAATAAAAAAGAAACAACAAAAAAAAAGTGAAACAACTTTGAATCAGTGTCATGGTGATGCAGTTACAGCTCAGCGCTGTGAATGACTAACTATGTCCACTGATGGACGTCAAACAAGACGAATGTGCAATGAGTTCACCTTTGTGACCAAGTATGTGTTCTGTTTCCTCTGTGTAACACAGACCAAAGACTGTGAGTGTGTTTTACTGAAGTTTTTCTCCAGTCTCCAAAGTAGAAGCCTGTCGACTGAAAGTTGGATGCAAGAACTACAAACAGTGAGTTTTCCACTATCCACAGATCTGGGAATAGGACTCAGCATAACCACATGTGGAAGATGTCAAATGCACCATTGGAAGCTTATATATATATATATGTGCGTGTGTGTATATATATGTATATATATACATATAT
>JBAMYA010087117.1:0-22343 GCA_037176975.1 Arrhamphus sclerolepis | reverse complement strand
GTCCATAAATAGTGATTAATTGTAGTTTAAAATCTTAATCATCTAAAAGATTTTACCACATCGCAATGTTGGCATTCCACATTACAGCACTTACAATATACTCTTGCATTAAGGACAAGAAGTATTCTTTCTGAAAATATATCTAATGAACTGTGACAATACTGGGTCGGCATTGTTATCCTTTTCATTTCAAAATTCATACTGCTTTTTTGCAGCTGTCACAGAAGTATAAATGTTCTTTTCAAGGCTTTTGATAAAACTAATACAGATGCTGGCTTTTGGACTTCTGATAACAGTTTGGATGATCCTGTTTGTCTTTAATTCAGAGCACACAGAATTTATTTCTTCCTTTTACATAAATAAATAAATAACTGGACTACTGATACATCTGATCAAAGTTCTCATGGTGTGATGATCCATCCCAGATGTCACCAAGCCCAGAGAAGTTATTACTGCCTTAGGACAAGGGTAAAAATTTGCCTTCTTTATAGCACAAATGTATGAAGTGGTGTTTGTGAATCTGGTTCCAGATATTAGTATTTGAGGTTTCCTGCAGTAATCTCTTCAGTTATATCAGCTATGATGCAGTGGATCAGGGATGATCATGGGTCTCCAGCTTAATCTTATGCCAAGAGTGAGGATTTAGGTAGAGATGGTAGAGACAGGTCTCCACCAATATTGTGGATTGGAGAATTGTCCCCATACTCCCACTGTTTACACTTCTGTTAAGTTAAGGTATATTTTTTCCAATATGTGCTATCACACCTTAAAAATGACCAGTTTAGGTATGCTAGAATTTGACTGAGTGAATTCATGCTTTCTGGGCCCTGTGAAGTGGCACCTGTTTATTTCTATGCAGCATAAAACGCTGAGTACAGCACATGGACACGCAAGCCATTCCTGCTTCAGGAAATGCTGAAAATGCTCAGTGTAAGATAAACCTAAGCTCTTGCAACTTGTGCCTATATGTTTAGGGAATCATGGATGGTTGATAAGTGTATGCCAAACTATCAACATTTGTATCTGGGAACCCTGCATTGTAACCTCCACCATAAGCTGACGTGCAACGTGGACTGTAACAAATGTGATTGATCTGCATGGTACTATTGTGTTTTTGTTTTGTTTTTTCTACGTATTTCCAACTTCGACTTCTTCTTCAGTGTTTTCAAACCAGCTCGAACAATGGTTTGCTGCAATGTCACTGAAAATCAAGGTTACTCAACATTTAGCAGTTCCAACTCATATACAGTAAGATCTGCTTTATTCACTCCATAGTTGCGTCTTAGCTACATAAAGGAAGTAAACAGAAGGAAGCTGGAAGCTGAAGCTGGCACAGGTGTGGAAACTTAGGGGGCTTTGTACTTGTAGTAACTTGGAAATTCTGAGTAACGTGACCTTATCATTTCCTTTGTTCCTCACAGCATCATGCAAGTTAGCTGTGTAGGCCCACCCAGCAAGTAGTCATGACCGGCTCCACCAAACTTTTATCTTGACATCACTTTGCTGAAATTGTAGCTGGCTCTCTGTAAATCAAAAACGAAATCAAATTGAACTGAATAACTCTTCATCCCCAAAGGGAAAACATATGAGGCTATTGCAAAGGGTTGCCACCAGTATGGCCCCAGTCTCGAATCCTTTTTTTTTCATTTACCTTTTATTATTTATTCGTTCTGGAAATCCACATCTGTAGCAACAAGGATTTCGCTAATGATATGACTTGGAACACTGAAAAAAAACAAAAAACAAAACATGTTATTGTCATGTTCACAAGCTTCAAAATTCATTTGCATTAGCAGAGGACTGCAAATGTGAGCAAAGGGACTCGTTACATCATGATGCACATGCCCTTTGTGAATTCCACCTTCTTGCTTTCCTCATATACATTAATTATTTAATCATGAAATTTTAATTAGATAAGAGAAAGAACATTTCCCTAATTAAAGCAGCTCAGCAGGTACTATCGTGATGAGTGGGAGTCACAGGAATTCATCTCTCTCCTTCGTTGTCACCAGTGAATATTTCCAGCTTTGCTCTGTGTATTTTTTGTCCTTGGGTTCTGTCTGTTATATCTTCTCCATAATTAATAATTTGTCTCCGGTGACACTAGTTCATATATTCTTCATTCACACTCGCTTCCTCTCGTTTCCACTTGCCATCTCTGTGTCCATTATTCTAAAACAGAATCCATGATTACATAATAATCTAATAAAGACAAAGGAGAAGAGATTACGGTCATTAAAACCAGCCCCGTAGCGATATAAATTTCAGGAACACCCCATTCTGTCATGTGGTAGATATTTATGTGAACAGTTTTTACCATTCTCTGGTGAACGCCACCCACCCATGAAGTAGATGGCTTGAGTTAATCGCAGAATGCGAATCAGTCTAGATTAAAAAAAAATTGATGCTAAGACGCATCACCCAAAACTACAGTGAGATTTCACTTTTTGTTATGCCAGAAACAAAAAGAAACAGTGAAGCATCACACACTTGAGCAGCATGGAATTATGACAGTCAGAAGCTCTGACTTCATCTGCAGAGGGAGTTATGAAACTTAAAAACTGAGGCACTGTCTTAATGATTCTCATCTATGCAATGTTCTATAAATGTTAAATCAAAGCCGACATCCGTTTATGCAAGAGGAAGTTGTGTTTTACTATTTCTGACTGTGAAGAATTACGAGAACATTGATGTTGATTGTAAGCTCTTCAAATAAGCTTATTTTTAAAACACTACTAATGAACAAAATGGCCTCCATTTCCTCTAAAAAAAAAGGAATTATGAGTCCTGTATTAACAAACATATGGTTCATGTCTAAGTGAAGAACGTGAACTGGGACACAGTTAATGTCAAGCCAAAAACATGGAATGTCCCACTTCCATACTAATGCACCACTCCAGCTGAATAGACTGTCATGAAGGATTTAACTGTAAATTACCCGCAAAGATGAGCACATTTAACATTTTGCTAATGTGTATTTACTTTAATAGTATATTGCCAGGAATTATATTACAATATGTGGTAGTAAAGTAACTGTCGCATCATTTTACAGCATGGTTCAGAATGTTTCCACTGTTTTCTCTTTTTTTTTTAAATATCAGCTTTCATCCCCTTCTGTGTCACAAAGGCGGGTTACGCCTCAGACTAGTCAGCAGTCCTTCACAGGGTCACACAAGCGACGATGCACACTGACATTCGCCCCCTTCTGTCAATTTAGAATGAACAATCAACCTAACGTGCATGTTTTTAGATTTTAGAGGGAAGCCAGATTTGTAATGAATCCATACAAATTTAAAAAGTGGAAAGCCAGAAGATATACAGTAAAAGTGAACCTGACAACACCGCCTTGTACATCAACTTGTTACATTTTAAATCAATCTAAACATTGAAAATGGGTTTTAAACCCTAGCAAAGTTTTTTTTTTTTTATCTAAACATAATCAAACTGTCAGTGAAAGTTTGTGAAAGTAAACAGAAAATGAAAACAAAATAGAAATTTCAAATTAAACTTGGGTCTCTTTGTTTACAGCCTTTATGGGTAACACCACGACAGAAAGCCTTCAGATAATCAACTAATGCAAATAATACATTCTGAAGGGCCTAATAACTTCTTTCATGCAGTTGTATTCAATATTGGAACACTTTGGTTCCCTATTTGCATTTTATTGATCATAGGTTATAAAAAGAAAAAAATCTGTTCCAGGACACCAATTAATAGATTCTGTTAAGTGACCGTTATACAATCCTCCATCAGACAGCACTGAATTCAGTGCTCTGGGTGTCAGGGAGTGAGTGTGTGGGGCAACATCTTGACAGAAAATACTGTTTTATGCAAATAAATTACAGTTAAACATTTGTAATTTACAGTTATTATGGAACACAGACTTGTCTCATAACAACATGAGAAATTATCATAAGGCATTTTCATACTGCAGTTGTGCTATGAAGCCCCCTCGTCCTTCCGCCTCCACTCTCCAGCTGTGCATTCACACTGATCCCAGGAAGGCGGAGTATTCCCTCCCCAGTGTGTGCTTTCACAAAACATCACAGTGTTCCACCATCTAAAGACGGTCTATCTCTGATCACTAGATGCTTTATTCAGTCAGTGCTGAAACAAAAATAGCAATAAAATAAAATATCTACCTGGTTGTTCCAGTGGGATACAGACCACTGTGCTGGCCCCAGTTAGCCCATTGCTGATAGATTTTGTGACGTAAACACAGCTGGAGAAGGGAGCTTCTGTGGGGAGGGACACCATCTGGGCCGGCTACTGTGGTTGAAAACCTGGTGTTTTTATTTCCCCTTCTGCATCTTTTTTTCTCATTGTCCAAGTGACTGATTGGTTTCATCTTCTGCATAGTTTGCTATCATCTTTGTGTCCCGCTTATGCCTTTCTGTGACTACAATTTACACAGCGCTCGTTTTGCTAGCATTGCACCTCTGTTACTACTTCCCAAAGTAGTACAGCTGCAGGCCGATATGTCAAACCTCCAGACCCATTCACAGAGAACAAACAAAAGAAAAGTGCCACAGAGGTGGCACAAACTGGCTACGTGTACTCGAATGATTAAGAGCAGGGGTGTCAAACTGTTTTTCATTCCGAGCCACATCATCACCATGGTTACTGTTAAAGGGCCAAGTATTCTTTATTTTCTCAACCACCTATGTCATCAGATTTCCCACTAGTTACTGGACTCAGTCTTTTTTAAAAGAAGATCCAAATGTGATTTTTGTTTTGGACAAAAAAATAAAAAAAATTCACAAAATGGTATGATTTTTCTCATAAAATTGAGGTTTTTGTACTGAAATCACAATTTTTTCTCAAATAATCACAAATCAAAAATAGTAATAAAAATTAATTTCTCCATAAAATAAATTGGCCAAATATTACTTTTTTCCCCACAAAAAGTTCATTTTTGCTCTCAAAATATGAAACTTCACAAAAATTGTGACCTTCATCAAAAAATTGAGACTTTTGTTTTGAAAAATCAAAATAATATTTTCTTGTAAAATCAAAAATTAAAAGCAAATTTTTGTTTGGAAAATCTTTTATACTCCAGTCACACATGTCACATAATTGGGACTTTTTAACTTAAAATTACATTTTTTAAAATTGGAAAATATAAACCTTTTGCAACATTTCAACATAAAAATTACAACTCATAAAATTGCAAATATTTCTATTACTTTAACTTTTTGTCCTAAAATCACACATTTTTGTTATAAAATAGTTAATTTTACAAAAATCATGAGTTTTGATGTAAATTCACAACCTTTTGTTGTAAAATCGTTTTCAAACGTTTGCCAAATCACAACTTTTTGAAATAAACCAGCTGCTCTCCACCTCACTTATTCCACTTTTTGATTTCAGTACCAAATTAAACGGGCAGTCGCACTGAAATTCCCTCAGAAAAGTTCTAGTTGTAAGTTTATGATTGTCTTTGGACGCTCCTGCAGGACAGATAAGATGAAGCGGCCAGATTTGGTCTGCAGATCTTGAGCTTGATAAAGTATGGTGTAGGTACAGTAGCATATTGGTATTTTGAAAGGAAAAGGTGCAAGTGGGCTGTGGAACTTTATAAACACACAAAATTAGTAAGAAAATAATCAGAAAAATAATGTACCAAGTAGTTAAAGGTGAAGGGAGTCATACCCATGACTTGTTCAGCTGTCAGTTGTTACAACAGGACCAGATTTCCCCAAAGCACACAAATACAGTACTAACAGCTTAAACAGTTTGAAACGTGGCTGCATCCTTCATGGCAGTGACTCTTCAAAGTCCAGATGGTGATAATAATATAGTGACTTTGAGCCAAACTCAAAAGTATTTCCTTCTTGCTAAATCCAACTGCAAAGTATACTCCAATCAGGTCGCTGAGTGCAGGCATTGTACCTCAGATACGGCATGCACCATCTGCTTTCGATCCAGAACTTTCTTTTCTGAACATTTGCAAGTTTAAAAACTCATAAATTCCTGCTTTGAAGACAGGAATTCTTAGTTTATACACTTACAAATTTGCATTATTATTATTTTTTTAATTCAGAAAGTTTTTTTCCCCTGATTACATCATACCCATTACATCACTACATGACATTACTGTCTGTGATTGTGGCGCTGCAGCAGCCAGCCATAACATGCCCTGAATATATAAAGATGTCAAGCAGTGAAGTCAGACATGGGGGGGGATCCAGGGACAGGGGTGGAATTCCAATCTTGGTTACCCCTGGAAGCAGAAGAATGAGAAGAATGAACCCCATTCACAAAGTTCCACTCAAACAGCGCTCCTACACTAATAGAGACTGACATGAGGAAAGGCGACAAGTTGCTTTCACACACAACGACTCTTTTGTCTTCTTTTCTAAAGGGGCATAATGCAGACAGTGTACTCTGAAAATAGACAGAATTTGATGCGCTTGTTTTTCACAAGTGGGTACAACTGTGCCTTGATTGGAGTGTGCGTGCAATTAGTGCTTTGTTGCAGTGTTATTCTGAGAGCGAACTATTGGGGTGATTTGATTGGCTGAGTGACAGATGTTCATTCAATTGAAGAGGCTCTCTTCAATCGCTACTCCTAAAGAAAGACCCATGTTCTCTTCATGAACGGCACATATTGAGCTTGCGTTTGGGTGTCTGAAGTGACTAGCAACTCAAAAAGTCTGACAAACCCCTTTCAGTTTGTTTGTTACCTCCTTGGTACTGTCTGTAAACATGTAATTGGGTGAGCGGTTCACATTTTTTAGGGTACAGTGACATCACAGGTCCAGATCAGAGAGCAATTCCTCGCACAGATTTTCTTTTAAAGTGCATGTTGGTGCTTAAAGAAAAATGCTCTTCTATGGTCTTTGTCCTCTGAACTAAACTTTGCATCATTATTGGTAAATAGAACTACACACAGTTGAGAGTAAGAAGAATTTTATACTCATATTTCTGCTTTATTGGAACACCGTATAAAAATATTATGATCCATTCAAATGGAGACATGAGTTAATCCATTTTAAGTCAGAAAAAGACTGAACAGGAAAAGATCTGAATATATCCAAACAGTAAAACTGTTTCATAATCTACGGGAGTTGAACAAGTTACTTAAGGAGATAACGTCCATGAAAGTACGTCTTTAACACTCAGGAATATTTCTTCTGGAATTCAAAGTGTTAGAGAATTAGGATGAGTAAAAGTCTACACCAGCTTTTAATCCCATTAAAATACTTCGGGTACCTTAGAAAATCTAGCCTACTATTTCCATGCATTCCTGATTCCATATCTAACCTGTTTACAGGAGCTGCACCACTTGCCTGGCCTGCATGGAAGCGAACATATTCAAATACGTCCACCCACTGTTACTTCTGCAAAGGTGATTACCTTACAATTTATTAATCACTCGCTCTGCAGCTCTTTCTTTTTGACAGAGCATTTCAAGAATTTCATCACAAGTTACAGCGTTACATAACAGCGTCACTAACCTGCAGAGGAATTTTGTTCCCGGCATGAGCAGCAAGTTTTTCCTTGATTTCGTGGTCAGTCCAGTTTTCCTGTCCTCTCTTCTACCAACCATGCAGCTTTCCTGAATGAGTACTCACATGAATGACAGTGCTCTTATTTGTCAGTTGAATGTTTCATAGCATCCGCATCATTATTTAGTTGCAGCACGTCAAACACCTTGGATTTAACATGCTTTACAGCAGGAATCTGCCCCACACGAGCGTATAACTAGAACATTTCTGAGTACATTTCAGTGTGTTTGGTTCGGTAGTAACTGAGGTGGAGAACAGCCAGTTTCTGTCAAAAAGTCATGATTTAACAAACGCTTGCATGGGGTTGTTAAGGGGTTGTCTAAGGCTTCACACTGCCAGGCCAAATCCAGTTTTTAAGCATACCCAGACTGTATCTGGACATTCTGAACAGTCGTTAACCACTTGAAATGCAATTTTGGAGCTGTATTTTGTGTCAGTCACAGCAGTTATTCCACCTTTTGCAGCTATAACAGCTTCAACTCGTCTGAGAAGGCTGTCCATAAGGTTTAGGAGTGTGTTTATGACCATTCTTCCAGAAGCACATTTGTGAGGTCACATACTGATGTTGGACCAGAAGACCTGACTCTCAGTCTCTGCTCTAATTCATCCCAGAGGTGTTCTATCAGGTTGAGGTCAGGACTCTGCAGGCCAGTCAAGTTCATCCACACCAAACTCTCTCATCCATGTCTTCATGGACCTGCTTTATGCACTGGTGCACAGTCATGTTGGAAGAAGATGGGGCCATCTCCAAACTGTTCCCACACAGGTAGGCTGAAACATTCAGACTTTCACTGGAACTAAGGGGCCAAGCCCAGCTCTTGAAAAACAACCCCACACCATGATCCCCCCTCCACCAAACTTTACACTTGGCAGAATACAGTCAAACAAGTACGTTCTCCTGGCAACCACCAAACCCAGACTCATCCATCAGATGGAGAAGCGCGATTCCTCACTCCAGAGAACGTGTCTCCACTGCGCTACAGTCAAGTGGTGGTGTGATTTACACCACTGCATCCAGCGCTTGCATTGGAATGGCTTGGCCGAAGGCCATGGAAACCCTTTCAATGAAGCTCTCAACGCTCTGATCTCGAGCTAATCTGAAGGCCACATGAAGTTTGGAGGTCTGTAGCGACTCACTTTGCAGAAAATTGGCGGCCTCTGCACACTATGGATCTCAGCATCCATTGACCCCGTTCTGTCAATTTATGTATCCTACCAATTCATGGCTGAGACGCTGTTGTTCCCAGTTGCTTCCACTTTGTTATAATACAACTGACAGTTGACTGTGGAATATTTAGGAGCGAGGAAATTTCATGGCTGGACTTTTATGCACAGGTGGCATCCTATCACAGCACCACGCTGGGATTCACTGAGCTCCCGAGAGCCACTCATTCTTTCACAAACATTTGTAGAAACACTCTGCATGCCTAGGTGCTTAATTTTATACACCTGTGGCCATGGAAGTGATTGGAACAAGTGATTTTGATTATTTTGATGGGCGAATACTTTTGGTAATATAGTGTAAGTGCAAAGCTGGCAGGCAGTGCCTTAATTCAATTTACCTGTCACTTTCACGTTTGATAGAAGGTTAGAAGTAACAGATTTGTTATTCGCTTTCAAATAGAGGGATTTGTTTAATGTAAAAAAGAGCTGAAAGAGGCTATTATCTGTTTTTGTCACCCACAGTTCTTTAAATTTACTTTTTTCCTCAGCTAAAGGGACCTAGACAGTCATGTCTTGTGGGGATTTTGGTTATTATTGTGATTGTTCCATACTAATTCCATTACCAATCTGCTAAAAAGGCCTCTTTTGAAGAAGAAACTCAAATATACACCTCATGTTTTCTGCACGCTACAAAGAGACACAGGATTAACATTCAAGCTGCCAGTCAAAAGTATGGCACTCTGATCCTTCCAATCCCAGCCTCCCTTTGCAAGGTGCACCAACTTGCAGAAAAGTCTTTCAAGATATGTTTGAAAAAGCAACGGCATAGACAGAATTCAAGTTCAAAATACCTTCTAGCTTGGTACTGTATGCACACATACATCTCACAAAGAGAGCTGGAGCGCGTTGACTCACACTGGTGTGAAAACACAGAGGATAGGTGGGAGGATGACATCACAAAACCCTGCAGAAGAACAAGTGCCTCAGAGTTGGACCCTTTTCAAGCATGCACATAAGAGCACAGGCATACACAGACATGCACACGCACCTATACATTTTCAAGTACACACAGTTCTTCTCTCCTGCCTCTCAATCACGGCAGCCGCCCCCGCCACACGTGCACGCAAAATCATGCGCAAACAGAACATTTCCTCACCAGAAATAACACCGATTGTCCTGAGGAGACATTTTTTGATTCCCAGCTTCACATGGGGGCGACGTGGGTTTAGGCCCGGCTGGTGGTTGGCCAGGATCCGGATGCGCACTGATAGGATTTGGGACCAAGGATGGAAAAAATAGATGTTTAAAAAAGGAAAAGGTTCAATTCTGCTCAGATGTTGCTGGGCATCACCATTTCTTTCACCTGTAGTGTATGTGCACCTGCTTTCAGCTCATCCTGCAAGCTCCAGCTTTCAGGATGCTCGCACATGCAGAAAGCAAATGACACTCACTGAGAAAAAAAAAATTTAAAATCCCAACATATACACAGAATTAAAATGCAAGAACACTCTTGGTGCATCTAACGCGATTAAAAGGAAGAAATCGGGATTAAAGCTTAATCTGTGACAAGTTGCTGATGCAGTGATTCACCAACAAACACGCATTTCACCACACTTCCATCAAGACCTGTGTCTGCTTGTGCAATGATTAAAGATACTTATCCGGGCTGACAAATACATACTTGAGTCATGCCCTCATGCTCACTATTTTGTTTAAAAGCTCTGTTTTGTTTAAGGAGCAAATTGCATGACATGGTCTTTGTGAGAACTTAGATAGTTCTTGCTTCTCATGGAGTGACGATACTGTTAATCAAATTTTTCTGTTCTAATCAGAATACTAAGCCTGCATTAAATGAAGTAACGTTTGAAAGGTTCACTGCTTCACTGATGTCACATCTCACTCTACGACATATGCAGTGAACCATTATTGTGTCATTTAAACAACCAGTGTTCTACTTTTTTTTCTGCCTCACTGCTCAGCTAAAAGCTGTGTTTCTGCACATTAAATATTAAATAGATGTGCTAATCTGTTAGCTTATAAAAACAAGGCTACTGCATTTATATAGCACATTTGTTTTAAAAAAAGCAATCTTTTTACCCTCAGTTGTTACATAGAAAAACAGCCTAAAGATAGCTTAATGAGGAAGCAAAATCAAGAACCCCTCAAATAGCTTTATTAAAATTATGTACACACACAAAAAGCATAAAAGTTGAAGAGGATATGTCTTTAAAAAAAAAAGAAAAAAACAACACTGCTTTTCTTCACTTGAGAGCAAATGTTTGGGTGAAAAATAAGATGCAACAAAATCCTGCCACTTTGTTGAAAGCTGCTTGTAAAGTTCTCATTCAGTGATCCATTCAGATTTTCAGGGTATTATGACATCACAGGCCATGATATGAGTTAGATTACTCAGCGTCCTGGTGCTTACATGTATTCACATCACACTGTACTTTCTGTACCTCAGAAGGGATAATTGAGTCTTGATCACCAATTTCAAAAGATCCACTAGCTGCGAACAGGCAGGGTAGAAGGGAGTGTCTGACTCCACCGCCCAAAACCAGGCGTACTGAATAGCAGTGTAAAGACACGACTGAAAAAGGTGCTTTTTTAACCAAAGCATTTAAAAGATATTTCATTAATCTTGTCAACATGTAATTTAAAAAAAAAAAAACATAAAATGTCTCCTTTACTGTTTAAATATCAAATCGTGGAACTATACACAATAAAAGCATGAATACAGCCAGGTTTATTAAGGGCACAGACGATTAAATACAAATTTATGGATTAACTCTAAGTGTCATATTATCTACGCCCTAGGCTCATAATTAGCAAATAGCAAATAATTATAGACATTTAAATGCTTTCAAATTCAGTTTTATATTCAAATGGATTAAAAAAATAAGAGTGCTCTTCCTTCTTGGTGCTGTTCAGCTGTTTTTTTGTTGTTGTTTTTGTTTTTTTTACGAAAATCTGATATCTAACAGGGAAGTGCATTACAACAGTCCATCCTCCAATAAATAACATATTTTGTAAAGTCCATTGTCATATATGCCTAATGTTATATGTTGTATATTACATATATTTTTTCAGATGCTGCAGTCATGACTTTGTCCAATTCTCTGTTTATCCGAATAATGTTTTCTTTTCCGTATGTCAGAACTTATAAAACAAGTCTATTTCTTCATGGATGGCTTGGTGTGATGCTAACGTCGCTAACCCTAACTTGTTGCTGTCACTAGAGAAAAAGTACTCTAAAAACAGCTTTCACTATAGTCAAACAGCTGAAAGAAGTTTATTTTTCAAAAGCCTTCTAGTTACTTGTACAAGGCTGGTTAGCGTTGGATGCTAACAAAAGATATATGCTTTCTCCACAATCCACCACATTAGCTAAATGTTTTTCATTGCACTTAAGGTTAAAAAAACACTCTGAAGGTCCAATATTTCATTTTTACTTGAAAACATTCCTTAAAAAAGCAGGTGCAAAACTGAAAGTCAAAGCCCTCTTTGGTCAAACAAATATTATCCTGTGTATGTTAGGGTTATAGTTAGCTTTAACTCTCTCATTTCTTCAGTTGAGAGAACGGAAATGTTTGTTGCTCGTGCAACACACCAAACTTGAAATAGGACATGTCTTTTACCAACAGATGTGCAGAGGTCAAAAATGACATAATTTCGAGTTGTGACTTCCTATCTCTGAGGTACATTGAAGGCAGCAGAGTAGCACTGCAATCTAAATGAAAAAGCGGACATAGATAATGGGAAGGTCTGTGGCAGGTCAGAGTCTGAAGGGACATGCATTGAGGTCCGCACCATTTACCATTCGAACTCAGCTTACACGTTGGATATGAGTTGCAACACTCCTCTTGAACATGGAAGGCGCAACAAATTCAGACAGGTTTTCTCTGTCGTTTCTGCAGAGGGCAAACCTGCTCCACTTGTTTAGTCGTTGGACATTGTGAAAGGGGATGAATAGACTGGGGTTTCACAATAACACGTGCTGCTTTTAAAAACACTGTGCAACTACAGGTGGCATTGAAAAAAAAAGAGGATTGATTAAATGTAGGCTCTTGCTCTATAAGAAACCTCCCACCTACACTTCTGCATCTGAATGTGTGATTTGCGGTCTATTTTCTCCTCAGATTTTCTGGCTCACTGTGATCATAAAGCTCCAGCTCTGTTTTGAACGGAGGCACTGGTGAGGATGATGGAACAAGCATGCAGAGTAAGGAGGGGGAAGCAGGAGTCTGGCCTGCTACAGCAGTTAATTAAAGCTGATGGGCAGGTATTTCAGGATTGGGAGTGGGTGTGCTGAAAGGGCCTTTTGGTCTCTAGCATGAAGTCGTCATCTCATGAGTAATACTGGCTGCAAACACTTGATTGCACTGAATGTGTCTCTAAATTTGGTCATTTCTATGGGATTCACTTGATGTTCTTTTCCTTTTTTTTAATGGCTGCCTCTTGTTTATGGCTCTGTTCACATTTATAAGTGAGACATATGGTGCCATGATGTCATTTGCTGGACAGTTATTCAGAAGCTCATTTCAGCTGATTATTGTACAATCTAATGTAACAGACAAATGTGGAATTATTTTTTTATGTTTTGTTTTCTTTTGATCACAAATAATGTTGTCACACATTCTGCAATCGTGTACACTTTTAAACATAATTATTGTTCCTTGATGACACTTAAAGGTACAGTACGTGGAACATCAGCTGCTGTTCTATCAATTTTGACAACTACTCACCTTCACTGTAGTAATACTACTTTCAGTATACTTCAGAAGTAAGTTGCCAGATATATTTTAATAATCATAATAATTTGATCAGTTAATATGAATGAGACATGGGATAAGCAGAATGTTTAAGCTGTAATTTGGGGAAACCTTACCCAATTTACTGACAAGAAAATGCAACTTCTTGTTTTTTTCTGTCCTTGGAGATAGTAGACCACTTTCAGTTGCATAAAGAAAAATAAAACATAAATTATTGAGTCTCTCAGTCAGTACTTATATATAGCAGCAGGGGGCTTGTTTTATACATATATACAGTATATATACGAATGTATGTATATATTCTGCATAGTTTGGTTTTAAGGACTCGATGAACACATTCAGATGCTGCTTTCAGACACAAACCTGCTTCATGTGACCATTTAGACAGATCTTTCAGACTCATTTGTACTAAAAAGGAGACTTCAAAACCTCTGCTGCTTTGCTGGTTCTGTCCATTACAAGCTCATTTTTGATTCTATAAGCAAGCCAGGACTTGCCAACTGGCTGCTGTTCCACATTGAACTGTATATTATCAAAGTGTGTCCAGCTCTCCCACCTGCTGCTATCCTGCCTCTGAATCAAGAGAAGCTGCGACAGAATCCCCCTGGTGCTGTTCTCTGATGCTAAGCAGTAGAACAGCCTGTACAGTCAACAGCGTTGACTGACTGACCCCTTTCCTTCATTGAACATCCTGCTGGTTGGCAGCTGCTGGAGCACACTCTCTATAAGAAGAACTGGACAAAGCCCCCGTGATATCACCGACAGGTTTTCCGAAGAGTTCTTTTGAAGCAACATTTTCCTTGCACTACCTCACGCCATGTTGTAAATGGGAGTAATATGCAGGACTGGGAAGCTGACTGGGCAACCTTAGTTCGAGCACAGTTAGATATTTCAGTTTAACTGCCTTAGTTTATGCCATTCTGTGATGCTAACTGTTACTACTTCATATTCATTCTGATCAAATCTGTCCAAACATTCTCATTTCAAATGTTGCTGCCAAAATCCAAAACAAGTTAGGCCAGTCCATGGTCAGTGGTGACGCTCTGTTAGTGCAGTTAACAGCATTTTGTCATTAAAATATTATTCACTGCTCAGAAGCTATCAAGCCACTGCAACATGCTAAGCATCAAAAGTGATCATGGACTAGCCCGTGTTTACACCCGTCATCAATCAAAACCCACATTAGTGTTTACTGAGGACATTAGTCAGGTATCCCCTCTGTCTTAAGACGTGTTTTGGAGGCAGTACTTTGTGGTCATGAGAGATTCTGCACTTTTAAAATACTTGAGAATTCAAATATGGCTATATGAATATATACTGGACAACTACAACCATATTTTATATGTAGTCTATGGCTATTTTCATGGTTATTGTAACAAATTACTGTGATAATCTGAGTCAGAGGCATACAGCAGAGGTTTCTAAGATGAACAACAGAGGCCGCCCTGCTTATGTGTAACAATTATATATATTTTAGCCGGGTAAGTTTTAATTATTCCTGTATCCATACCAGCTTCTTCCTATTCAGGGTCACTGCGTGACCCTGAATAGGAAGTCCCAGTTGTTACTGCAGCTATGCCATTTCCGACAAACTTTTCCGATTAAATTTAAGAGTTAGTCTATCTGTTCACATGGTCTCTAACTCTCAGGAACAAGGTCAGAGATGCAGGAAGAGAAATAAGCTTTCCTCAAAAGATATTTGGGTTAACTTTAAGAGGTAGTGTGAGGAGCTCAGTCGTCAAGGTTGAAGTCAAAGTAGAGTTTCCACTCCACTGCACCGAGCTTGTTGAAGTGCCTCAGATCTGGTTTGGATACCGCTGAGTCACGTCTAAGGTGAATCCATATATAGCCGAGAAACTGGGCAGCTCTGCTTAGGATGTTGCCTCTCTGAGTCAAACCCCAAAAAGAGATATTTAATGCATGGATATGGGGATTAAAACAGCTTCAGTCAGGTGCTCTCATCTTTCAAACACTTGCGAGGATGTTAAGATGACTTTCTGCATTGTATCGTCAGGAGGATTAAACTCAATTTCTTGTTTGATTGAACTCTGCTGGCTGCATTCGATCGTTACCCACATCACGGAACATGTCTCTTCTTTCTGATTTGTTCCTACTTTCTCAGACAAAGATTCAGTTATGTCACCACAACTTTCATGCACTCTCTCATTTCCTGTCACACTACACACACAGTACGGCTGAATGTCAGGTAAAAACTGTGCTGCAGAAAATGAGGATGATGATGGCGAATCTGTAACTGCAGAGATGAACTCGACCCGTGTGCACGCGCATGTATGTGCATGTAGACTGTATGTATGTGTGGGGGTGATGTGTCAGTGTGCAACGAGACTTGTTATTGTCTATTCCATGTCCTTGTGTCACTCAGGCTTGTGATAGATTCTGAGCTGTCACATCTTTCTTTCTTGCATACTCATTATTGTTGTAAATTCACCCATAAAAGCTTTAATGAGTTCACAAACATTAACAGCTCAGATGATGAGATGGAGAACAGCTTTGCAGCTTTTCTTCCCTGTAAAAAAAACAACAAAAACCTGCCAATGACTCATCATGATTCATCCATTCATTTATTACTTTTTTTTCCCCTGTTTCACATGTCATGTGTTGTTCATTGTAGTAAAGGCCCTGGGTATAATCTGGGGACATAACCACTAATTTGTAGTTACTTTCAAACTTGTTTAGGTGTGTAACATTAAAAATGATGAATGGAAACTCTCACCATGCCATTTTTAGTCCTTACCATGTCCATAGTAAAGAAGGAAATGTGCTGTATCCGTCACCTAGTGGTGAAATTAAGACACAACATGTTCTGGCACAAGATGTGTTGACTTTCCCCCTCAATACTTTTTAGGGAATGTATCCCTAATATATATGGAGAGACATTATTATAAAGACTCAACATAGAATTGAAAAAATGGGTTATAATCTTTGCAAATTATCTCACTATAAATGATAAATTACTAGAAATGATCATTTGCTCAGTTGCCACGTACTAATAATATAACTGAGCCACTCTTCTGCTCTGTTGAAGGCCGCGAGACCCACGAGCCATGTTGAGAATTTACATGAAACCTTATGTCAGTCACAGTCAGCGTGCAGCTGTACAGCCCTCTCCACACCCACTTTTTCTGTCCATCACTGGAAAGATCATAGCCTAAACTTTACATACATACTACTACAATGACATGTTAATCAGATTATGAAGACAAATAAAATATCAACCAAACAATATCTTTTGCTCACTAAGTCTATTCAAGTATTGCATTATTATTAGTATTAGATAATAGAATTATCTAGCCTACCAATCATTATTTCATGCATTTATTGCACCTCCAAAGATTCACATCCTGCAGAAGAAGAGGGTATACTGGACTCTTCAACTCCACCCACCAACTCTGGCTACTTGAAAACAAAGATAATGTACATACTGTATCTCTGCATTATTTTTGACAAAAGCATGTCAAGCACCAAATGTGTCTCCTCAAAAACCAATCAGTACTCTTTCCAACCACATGGGGGAATCTAGATCTTGTATAGATAAAAAAACAGCCACTGAAAATACTGTGCTGATGAGGGGTGATGATGCCACTTGTAATACCATGTTGTCCCTCTGTAAGTGCACTTCTTTTTGTTGTATAGCAGAGCTGACACATCAATTTTCTTGTGATGTGCTGCCCTCTTGTGGTCAGAAGTGGCATACAGTGGTTGTAATGTTACAAAATGAGGTCTCTGGATAACCTAGAAGGAATAATCACTCCCTGGAAAATGTGTGCAAACTGAAAACAAAGCATGTGCACGTAACTCTCTCTTTTCAGTTGTGTTGTATTTGGACATTTGGGTCGTAGAGGAACCATTATTATAAAATACAATCTATTTACTGGGGAGGTCTGGCTGGTGTGAACCTTGTGTAACTTCCCACTTCTTTCCTGTAAAAGCGGTAGCATTAAATGGATGTAAAAAAGAGAAAATGGAGGAAATCTGAGACTAAAGCTTAAGCAGGAATGGGCTTCTTGCAAAGATAATACTAAGGCCATGGCATATTAAAAGGACAAGGGAAAAGGGAAAGAAAAAACTACAAAGTAGATGGAATAATCTTTATAACTTGTTGAATGTCTCTCATGAGTTGCTGGCAGAAAAAAACTGAAAATAAAATAAAACATAAAAGGAAGAGAACAGGTTTGTAGATAGCCACCACAGTAGAACAGTCACGGTTTGGGCTCACCTTGCTGGACCCTGGAATCATTAAGGGAAAAGTGGATTTCAAGCTCTATTAAGTTGTTTTACAAGAGAATGCAGCAGCGTAGCAATGTACAACCTGAAGTATAGGCAAAAAAAAACTGAATGAGGCAAAAAGAAAATGACCCAAAAACCAATTAAATCAACTGTAGAAGTTGGAAACCAGTACAAAATTGTTGAGCAGAAGGTCCAAACTCCACTCCCTCTGTTAGTAAAGAAACTGAATACCGTCCCACTTTGGATCTCTATCTTGTTAGCAGTTGCCCGCATACACTTAAGACGACCCATGTTTGAAAACACATCCAGACGTGTACAGTCACGCAAATGTCCCTCATGGGGATGAAAATATATGGCTTTTGTGAAAGGAATGTGATTGTAGTTGGTCTTATTAATATACGTATAAATTTGTCCACCATGACATTATTTATTTAACAAAAGTAAAGCCAAATTGAAAAAAACAGGAAAAAAATCATATGGGAAATATTAAGTATTCCAATTATTCACTAAAATGTAGGCTAGTTTTTTTTTAACAACAAAACTTTTAAGTTGTTACTTACTGTGGGATTTATTTTCTTTTAAGATTTTCTTTCTGTGCAAGAAAGAAGGATCAGACTGGAAATGGGACCAAAGGGAGACTGGATGAAAATAAGCAGATTGGGGCCGCTGAGGCCGAAAACTTTGAGCCTTAAATGATTAAAAGAGTAGGTACCAACTTTTGCTAATGACCGTAGCTTTATGAGCATCATATATAATGGATGTATATAGCATATAATGGATGATAGAGAGCAGTCTATATCCACTCTTTAAGTCTTCGCACTTTGCATTGAGATCCTGCCATTACCTGAATACAATGCCACAGTTACGACATTATCACTGTCTCACATCAAGAGATACGTGAATCTCAGCTTCAGCAACATACAAGAATTTACTTATTCTCTCCAAGAATAACATGTCGCATTACACATGTTGCATGTAATATATTTCCACAAATATACACAATTAAAATAGTCTACAAGAAAGAAAGACTTCCTGAAAAAAGAACAACAGATACATTGTGCATCTATAAATTACATCATTCAGCACAACATACAGCCATGACACACACATTGACACTTGTCTCGAGTAGCATAAGTTGCAAAAATGTCACCAAAGTTCTCTCTGTCATGATGATCTTCTGTGTAACCCTCCAAGAGGCAACTTTGGTCAAATGCTATACTTTTATTACCGTGTTTTTGTTTGTTTGTTCGTTTGTTTTTTAACTTCACTGAAGTTGCAGTAAAAGGAAGGAAAGATGAGTGAATGGCATGCAAAACTCTCGCTCATCCCTCGTTAAATCAATGAGGGGGAAAAGCAGATGGCATTTCCACTTGACTGTACAAAACTGCGAGAAGAGGACGGACTAACGAAAACATTATGCTCACAAAATGAATACTTTTGATTTTTTCTACAGCCCTCTCACGGTAATGCAGTAAAGTGTTTAGAATATTATGGTTTGGAAGTCAAGTATGTACAGTGCAATGGGAAGTTATCAAACCACGGTTAGAATCAGATATTTTCTGCTCGTAAAACAAACACAGAACATAGAAAAATACCTTCTGTTTTGCTACAAGGTAATTTAATAGATTTGCTCGCAATGCCCTCCTAGCGCTCTGCTTAGACAGCAACTGAATGAAAAGAAAGGAATAAACTAATCTTAAAAAATGACTGCATATATTGAAGATTGTTTCACTTCATTAAGGGTAGTCATTGAAAATGCAATTAAAACCAGAAACATAGACAGAATGACGGAAAACAACAGCATAAGGAACAAAACTTAACGCTGGATCGCACTTCAGTCTGCCTTTTTTGCAAAGTACGGAGCATCCTCTGGTGGTGAATCCATACATGACATCTGAACGCATTCACAGAAAGGCAATGGTACATGGATTCAACTACTCTGGTAAATACAAAAAAAAAAAAAAGGAAATGAAATGAAAGCCAGATGTTTGATCTGTTGCATTGTTGATTTGGAGGAAACAGAAGCTTATAATTTAAGGAAAATAAATTAGAAAAACAATAGTGTGAAAATGCTTCAAGTCAGTTGTGGACAATTCCAAGTCACGTTTTCACCTTTTACACCATGACTACTGCAGAGAAAAGATGGTCAAATGTTCATTCATGCCTCTCCTTGCAGTGTACATTGATCATATTTGGTTAAAGACACACTGAATTTAGGAACAAGTGCTTCAGTCCAACAAAAATTCTGTCCAGCAATCAAGTTGGCCAGTAGCCTACTCCATAAAATTAAGTGGCAAACCTGGTTTCAAATTTCTGGCTAAGGGGTCTTTTTTATTTTAGGACTAATCAACATGAGACACATTTTGCCAAGTATGTATAAAGTGTGTGGCAATAATATACGTTCACTGAAAATCCGCATTGTTCCTTTAACACCAGCAGCCTTTGCGTTGCTCGCTGGCCCCGCTGTCACACAGTCCCTCCTCTTCCTCCAGAGCAGTGAGATTCAGCTCATCATGAAGGGAAATCCGGAGGAGATCCAGGTCCTTTTTATTGGCTGCCAGCACTTGTTCAGCCAGTCGTGTGAAAGTCTTGAAGGGAAACAGCCACAGGTGGAGAAAAGATGAGAAATCAAGGCTACAACTACTAAAGACTACGTGATCTTTGCTACTATTGCTCTACTGTTGCTACTATGATCTTCGTGGGTTCTTTTCAGATCAGCTCACCTCTGTTATATTATGGTTGGTGAAGGCACTTGTCTCAAAGAAGTCCATTCCATAAGCCTTGGCCAGCTGGTGGACAGAAAGCAGTATTTCAGTTTATCGGGAAAAAAGAAAAAGAAAAAGAAAAAGATGCCCATTTGTTGTTTCCTCTCACAGCAGCTCCAGAGCTAGTTTAACTTAACACTATGTTTTTTTTGTTTTACTTTTCAACTGGTGGCCGAGAAGAAAAAAGCAGTTCAGACCCAGGAGAACTGGTGCTATAATGGCCCATCAGGAGCGGGATTACCAGTGCTTGACCAACCAAAACACTATGACCGCCATTTTTAAAATCATATCTGCATCCAGTAATGCAGACGTTAATCTAAAGAAATATTTAAACCAACATCCAGCAGCAGTGGTGTGTAGAGGATGACTGCGTGTGTGCGTTACGTGACAGCAGCACTAGAAAAACTCGATTTTAATGTTTTAAATTTTCAGCTGATGGTTGTAAATGCTCCCAAAAATGACTATTCATAGCCAGGGATGAAAGTAGTCTAAATTTCTTGGCAGTACTATTTACTAAAACCTTCATCGCTAAGTGTTTTTCCGGTTTACTGTGGTAACCCATCTTCAGCATCTTTGTCTTTTCTTTTGAAGTTATTTTTCTCGGAACTGTTACTTTGACACAAAAAAAGTACTTTTTATAAATTTTTTAGTCTGTAGTGTTTCTCTCCATTTCTATTTAAAATGTCTGTAGACGATAACTGACAGATATTTAAATCAGCCAACCACAAGAATGTGTTGAATTTCGTCAGTATAATTTATTGTTCATTCCGTCCCCGTGCTAGCAGTGTTTCTTGATGTGTGTAGACCAGTTGTGGAAAATGTTCCAGTGCAATATATCAAACAGATCGATCCCCATAGCAACCGCTGCGTTTCGGAAGTACACGCGCACTCACGTACTGCTGAGTGAAATCTCCGGTCGCTAGCTCAAAAGCAGTTTCTTTTCCAACCTGTTCTGTGTTGTAAATAACATGAAAGACAACTGCTTACTCTCCAATTGATTTTAATTGGGAGATTTTGCAACAAATGTAAAGACATGAAACGTGTGTTACGCGTTTCAAAGGCTGAACGCAGAGGAGACCACTGGACTCTCTCTGAGGGGAGGGGGAGGGAAGCAGAAGAGAGGGAGATGCCCGGCCAAGGCTCCGTCCAGCATGAACTAAAACACAGCACGGACAGTTCAGACACAATTCGGAATGAATTAACAGGAATCTTTAAACAGACAAAGTAGTTTCCAAGACTGCATATTGCTAGCGGATCTATTTTCTGACCCAGAGTGTGTCTGTGACTGGTTCTTAATGAGGGCTTTACAACAGGCAGCTCTCCCATCTTCCTGGTACTGCGTGCTGCAGCTGAATCTTTTTGTGGTACACAGCATTGGACTGTACCGGCTTACTTTCCCCCCTGTTCATAACTGAACAGCTATTTTCCAACTGTTATAGAGGTTATCCATTGTGCTACATAAAGCTGCTTTCACAATAGTCATTTTAAACTTCTTTGAGACACTTTTGCCTTTCTATCATCTCAAACCAGTCTGCCCACTCTCCTCTGACATCAACAAGGCATTTTTGTCCACACAATTGCCGTGCACTCGATATTTTTCAGGCCATTCTCTTTAAATCCTGCTGTTAACTGCTTTTCTGTAGACCAGTAGTAGTAGTAGTTTCTGAAATACTCAGACCAGTGCATCTGGCACCAGCAACCACACCACATTCACAATCCCTTAAATCCCATTTCTTACCCATTCTGATGCTCACTTTGAACCAAGTCTACATGACCAAATGCTTCCATGTGATTGGCTAATTAGGGCAATGATTAGATAGTTTCTAGTCATACTTGCGCCATTGAGGTTTTTCAGGTATAAAACTTGCTTAATTACATATATA
>JBAMYA010087086.1:0-22350 GCA_037176975.1 Arrhamphus sclerolepis | reverse complement strand
GCAGCTGCTTTAAGGTGGAATCACTGAGGTGGAGAGCAGCTGCTTTAAGGTGGAATCACTGAGGTGGAGAGCAGCTGGTCAGGATTTAGGAGAAGATTTTACAACAAAAAGTTAATAACCTTTGATAAAACCTTTTGCAATTTTTTTAATAAGAAAAATTGAAGTTGAAATTTGCAATTTTATGACTTGTAATTTTATGTTAAAAAGTTGCTAAATGTTGATGTTTTCCAACAAAACTTAATTTTTTAGTTAAAGAGTTGAAAATTTGTGATATTTGTAATTCTACAATAAAAGTCTTGGTTGTTTAAACATATATATATATATATATATATATATATATATATGTGTGTGTGTATAGATATTACAACCAAATTTGCTTTTCACAAAAAAGTTAACATTTACCAATGATTTATTTTTTATTTAAACAAAGATCGATATTGCAAAATTTGCCTTTTCACAATATTTTTTTTTAATGAAAAATTGATATTGCAACAAAAGCAATTGATTTTTTTAAAAATAAATCATACATTTCGTGAAATTTGATGTTTATAACTAATATTTAGGTTTTCTTGTTTTGTAATCCAGGAACCAGCGGGACATCTGAGATAGCAAAGAATAACCTGCCCTTTAATGGTAACCATGGTGATGACGTGGCCCAGGGATGAAATAGAGATGGCACCAGTGTTGTAAGTGCTGCTGTAAACAGTTCCCGTGTCCCAGACGGGCTTATTTTCCAAGAAACCTAAATCCTTCGGAGGTCATCTGCAGTTTGGAAACATTGTGTCCAAACCCCAAAGTAGCATGTTCAAACTAAAGAAATGGTTTCTGTTCCTGAACCCCGTAGATTACAGCTGTGAAACTGCTGTCTTCAGGCTGGTACTTTTCCATAAAAAAAGAGAAGAGTTTGGGAAAGGTCAGAAGAAGCAACATGCATCGATAGAAACGTGATCAGACAACCTGCTCTCTTGATAAAGCATGAAAAATGACTTTCCAGTTCATCTATTTGTGCCTCTGCAGCACATCTGCCTCTTTTGCAGATGGATCAACACTGTACATGCAGTACGTAACAGAAGTTGTTAAAGTGTCAGTTTCACAGCAAGCCCCAAGCAGAACCCAAACAAGTGAGCAAGCTCCCAGTTCTCTTCTTAGAAGTATTCCTAATTAAAATTTTCATTCATAAATCCAACATTTGTTCCGGATAGTACTGGTACATGTGGATAGCTTAGGTTTGGAGATATAAATAATGTTTTTGGTTGTGTTTAAATCACCAGCTGGACGTTAATTATCAACATTACATGGTTACAGAGTCAATATGCAAAGCAGCTGGGCAGCGTTGAGCAATGACAACAACTTTATGCAAACATCCAGAGGAAGGCCATTGTGCTCTAAAGGCTAACGGAGGTAAGACAGGGAAACCAAAGCGGACACATCCCCACCTATCAGGGGTACCAGGCCTTTTTATACAACTGCTGCTTGTCTAGTGCTGATGAAGAGCTCCATATTCCATCTTGTGTCCAATACACCTTCAAAGTATCTATCAAGGTCCACACACGGGGACTAAAGCTGCCGACCTTGATACAGCATTTGGGCTGATTAGGATTAATTTCTTGTCTTAGCTGCGGATTAATCTGCAGACGGTGCAGCAATCTTGATGGAGTTTCTTCCACTAGAAAGGACATATATAATTGCGTTGTTGTTGTCAACTATCCCTTTTAAATGCCCATTGATGGACTCATCTACAGACGTTAGTGTGATTGGTTAATAGTACAGACAAGTGTGATTACAATGCAAACGCTGGTGCTGAATGTTTTATGATGACTGAGGTCTTGACTTTTAAGGTGGAGTTGAGCCAGAAAGCTTTCGCAGAGCACAAGAGAAACGAGCCGTGAACACCTCCTCCAAGTTCACGTCACGTTTGTTGACTGACAGCAGTTTATTTACACAGCCGGCAGTTACGGCGCTACGGACGTCTTCATCTGGAGGTGTTTTTGTGTCCTCCTGATGACTGATCCAGTCTTCACTCACTTTTAACCCTGCTCTGGTTTCCAGCATCTGCTGAGACAAATACGTAGATGATTAGCAGCTAAGTGCTGCAGGGTTGTTGGTGTTTTGAAGTCTATTTGGTTGTTAAAGCCACTTGTTGATGTACCTGCATCAACCGAGTTGCTTTTAGAAGTGGACAAACCCCCAGTTCTGATCCCTCTGGAAGCTGTCATTTAGCGGTCCACCCCAGCTCCTGTTCCTCAGACTGCATACGTGCCTTCATCGATGTCACGTTGCTGCTCTGCTCTGGACTCTGGGGAGTCTTCGCTGCCGTTTTGGACCTCCCAGGATGAAAACAATCCGCTACAGATTGCTATTATCCTTGCTAAAGAATTATAATTTTCCCAAAAAGTGGTCCTCAATGAACTTTGACTGTTTGTCTTGGGTGTCCTGCAGTCCGCACGAGCGAGTCATTCGTGGTAAAATTTCTTCTTAGAGGTTCAAAACAATTCAGCTCTTTAGTTTCATCGCGTCAGCACTCATTTTGGCCGACTGACTGGCAACTTTCTCCCAGAAAAACTGCCAAACTGCAGATTAATTGTGGTGTAAGAGGAGTAGTTAAAAGCTTCCAACTCCATTTATATTAAGCTAAAACTGAAAAAAAAAGAAAAGGGGGGATTCCCAGTAAGTTTCCAACCTAAAAAGGCACAGTAACCACAAAGTTGACAGTTATTTTTAAGACAGAGGCAACATTCTCTTATTAAATTGCATTTCTTCAAGAATGAGAACAGTTTCGTCTGAACACCTTGGACCAAAAGTGAAAATCTTATTACAGCAGTGCAAACTGTTCCCACACTGGGCTGTAAATGTGTCGCCTCAAGGAGGAGAAGAAATGCATTAAAGATGTAGGGAGGAGAAGGTGGGTGGCTCAGTTTTCCTCGCCTGGACTCTGTTATCCTGTTACTCTCATGTGGCCTCAATAAAACACGAAAACATCTGAAAGCAAACAAGGCTGTCAGTCTCCACACTCGTCCATATTTTTCTGTCCCTCTCGCTTGTTTTGATAAAGTACGACATCTTCTTTGAGCTCTCTGCCTTTTCTGTTTATTATCTTTTCATTACCTACAATACAGTTAGTCAAACTGGTATTTAAGTTTATTATATTAGGTCGCGGCTTCGAAACGGACTCTTACTAAAACAAGCACATAAATTCAAAGCAGAAGACTCGATTTTCTTAATGTGGAGGTCAAAAAAGGACAGTTGATCATGACAAAAGAAAGAAAGAAAGAAAGATCTCTCCAACACTGAGCCATGCCTGAGGTGCAACCGTTGTTGGAAGCTCTGAACTCAGGTACTTTAATAACAGCCGCAGCAGGAATAATTAAGTTAATGAGCATGCCGACGTGCAGAGCATGGAAAGAATACCAGAAACACGATCAAACCAACAATTTTAGGATTAGCAGAGCGGGCCAGTTTGTTATGGGGACTGCAGTCTGTCAGGGAAAGAAAAGTAGAATGGAAGAACATCCAGGGAGTTTCTCAGGAATGAAAGCTTCTATCATCGTGACCGTTTCCTTCCCAGAGAACATTTATCTTGAATTTCTCAAAGCAGCTGATGATACATAAATATAAAATCACTCCTTACATAACAGCTGCGGCAAACATGTTTCTTGTTCTAAAATATACAGTAAAACAGCATTTATAGTAATATATATGTGTAGCTGATGTCACATGTGACGTTGACAGGTAGCACAAGTAAACTCCAGACAGATTATGTTAATGGGAACCAACAGCAGCAGTTCAACATCTGGGGTCTAGAGATGCTCCTTCACAATGTGTGTCCAGGATTATACCATCTGTTAATAAGGAAATACCGCAATTCTTCCTCCTTTGCTGTTATCGCTCATCTACGGTCTTACTTCTGGCCACGTGGTCGCAAATCTGTTGGAATCTGGAATATGTGTTCCAATATTATCCTCACCAGCGCTCCAAGCTCATCATTTTATTTACCAGTGACATCATGTTCTGAATATCAATCAAAACAGAAGCTTTGGGAACACGCTCCTCTTCCTCTTGCTACATCTGTGGCATCTCATCTTCAACCCGTCTGGATCTGGAATCATCTCTGGAATTGTTTGGGATTCGAGAAGCTTCATATGTTCAAACAAGTCTGCGTTTCAAAAGTGCCTTGAGTGGTTCCTGGCCTAGCAAGGACTTAATTCCAGCGTGAATACTGCAAATACTCACTTCATATGTCTTATACCATAAAAAAAAACACCACGTGAACATGTTAAAAATGTTACAGGACCTGATTTTCTCAAGAATAGTTTTTAAAAATGCATGCATGCGCGTGGTCATCCATTCGTCAACCCGTTCAACAGCAGATAATTCATTTTCTCTGCTACGGTCGTGTTTGTATTCAGTTGTCTAATGTTTTTTTTGCATGCAAGATGGTCAATGTGAACAAAAGTGGTCTCACGCTTCCCGTTCCCACTGCTCCTAAGGTGTCATCAGCTGATGAGTACGTCTCCTCTCCTTTACTAACGTCTTCATCAGCAGCACCGCTCATCAACCCCCCTCCTCCCAACGCTGATGTTCCACTGACTTACTGACCCAGTTGGTGCGCACACACATTTGAATGGCAGTTAAGGTAGCAACATTTACATGACAAATATTGGTGTCAGACTATCCTGCTTGTGCAAATCAGCACAGGGTGGGGGCGGGGCTTGGGACATTTCTATGATGAGGTCCAGTGCATCACAGATCAGCGGCAGTTACGCTGAGTTTCATGTACATGCAGACTCAGGTGAAGGAGTCAGATGTCTACAGGGGGCGTAACCAACCAGTTTAGACTGAGACGGATCTCATGATGATGCAAAGCAGCTCCTCGTCTTTAAACGGACCGATTTAGGGTCACGTTAGGTTAGGAACTGTAAAGTTCTCCTTGTAATATTTGGTGACCAGGCAGGGAAACATCACTGTGACTCAAAGCTTTACACTTAAACAGCTGCAAGAGGTAATTCTGCATGCATGATGTTTTTTCTTGGAACGCGCTTCTTGGAATATTTGGCTCAGTACTGGCCGACTGTCTGGTCCTGAGTAGCTGCTGTGGAAACATTGTGAACAACAGCTGGCGATGAAGCAGATGCTAAAGCTGCTAAAGCTGCTAATGCTGCCAATGCTCTGATTGCTTTGATTGTGGAGGTCAGAAGTAAAACCTGGAACGTTTTACTTCAGACTTCTGTTCTGGTTTGAAGTGAACCTTTATAAACTGAACTTCATCGACTGATTGTTTCAAACAACTGAAATAATGGACGTGGGCAAGATATTATTGTTAAAGGTTCTGAATGACTGATTGATTGATCTTTTGATTGATTGCCTAGCTCTACACTGCCATTATTATCTAAAATAACTTCCTGAATGCTGAAGTTTTAATAAGCTGGTATTGAAGAAAAAGAAATTGTAGGCATTAGCATCAAAAATGAGGTATCTGTTTTGGTATCACTGCGATGGACTGGCGACCTGTCCGGGGTGTACCCCTGCCTTTCGCCCAATGTGAGCTGGGATAGGCTCCAGCAGACCCCCGTGACCCTGAACAGGAAATAGCGGGTATAGAAAATGGATGGATGGATGGATGTTTTGGTATCAATATGGAAACATGTTAAATGAGGCCCAGCCCTAACCACGCCACCTGTCCACGATATCCGGGTCATTCTTTTACTTGGTCCACAGAAGGTGTGAAAAATGAAAAAAATAAATAAAAAATAAAAGAGTGTTGGAAAGCCGAGTGCAGATGGAGAAAAACAAATCTTCACGTTCATTATGACACCTGTAAAGGGAAAATTCACTGTTATAATTTACATCTGAGGAATTCAAGGATGTCCCATTTTTGTGACATAAAACCAGTCATAATGCTCGAGCCTTATGTGCTACAGTCGCTGGGCTAACAAACCCTCCTGTATCAACTGCAGCTGAATTTCGTTCCACCAAGGCCTGTAGGGACTTTGCCAAATATAAATTTGGACAAACAGACAAAAAGAAAACAAAACAGACAAAATTCTACATATCAGACAAGCAGTTGGTACACCAACGACAGGTTTAGGGTATGTACTGTCTTCACCAAAAAACAGTTTAAACACCTTGACAGTTTTGTCCCATTAACACCAAATCCTGGAGGACATCTTATGTCAACTGAACTCCTCCTCTTGCTGTTTAGCCGACAGCTTTTTTCAAAAAAGTCTCAAAAGAGACACAAATGATCAAATACAGGCCGACCTCAAATCTCCATTTTTAAGTAAGATAATTGAAAAATGACTGAATAACTTTTTAACCATAAACAACTGCTATGATGTCTTCCAGTCAGGCTTTAGACAGCACCACAGCACTGAGACTGCCCAGACCAAAGTCTATAATGACTTATGTTTAAATGTCAGTCCTAGTTTTATTGGATGTCAGCGCTGCATTTGATACAGTTGACCACAATATATTACTGGAACCACTGGAGAACTGGGTTGGTCTCTCTGGAACTGTACTGAACTGGTTCACACGGGACAGTGCCATTTGTTGAGAGAGCAGCAGAAAAAAAGCCTTCTTGGTAAAGTTGTGGCTGACCTTAACTCGATGAATTACAAGCATTTGGACTCAATCAGCTCCCTGTGTCGGCCCGTCCTGGCAACAGTTGCCGTGGCAGCACCTTGGCTGAGAGCTAATTGGCTGCGACTCTCATCACTGACCCTCACCACCTCTCCAACCCCTGCGCCTGGCCTCAAACTGTCTCCGTCGTGCAACAGAGGTGACAAGAAATGGGATATCAGCTTCACACAAGGATTGTTGGACGCATTCAGCCTTTGGATGTTTTTGACAAACAATTTAAGTGGATAAAGATATCGTACGGCAGCAAACAGCCCAACTGAAAATAAGAAAGTGGAAGATCAAGGAGCTGCGTTTATTTGACACACACACACAGACACACACACACATACATACATACATACATACATACATATATATATAAATATATATATATACACACGTTCATATGTATACATGTATACATACATACATATATATGTGTATGGGAGACAGAGAGAGAGAGAAAGAGAGAGACTGATTTGGGTCATAACAAACAGGTGGGAACAATCAGACCAAACTATCATCGCCACTTCATCACCATGGTTACCATTATAGGGCCGGCAATTCTATGCTTTCTCAACCAGTTATGTTGTCAGATTTCCTTCTAGTTTCTGATTCAGCTGTAAATAATAATAATAATAATAATAATGATAATAAGAATAATAATGATGATGATGATGACGATGATAATTTTGTCATAAAATGTCAAATTTCACAAAATTTGCCACTTTTAGCATAAGATTTAGGCTTTTGTACTAAAATCACAAATTTTTCAAGTATAATCACAAATTTAAATTTCTTTTTGACTTTTTAAGTAAAAAAGCAAATGTTGTAAAATGGCTAATTTTGCTAATTTCCTTTTCCATAAATGGTATTTTATTTATATCTATAACTATCTATATTTATTTATTTTGTCATATATCTCAGCCTTTATAATGAAATGGAGACTTTTGTTTTAAAATTGCATTTTTTTTCTGTAAAATCAAAAACTAAAACAAAAAAGTTGACTTATAAAAAGCAAATTTTGTTGTAAAATTGCAAATTTTGCAAAATTGAGACTTTTTTGAACAACCAAGACTTTTAACTGTACGATCACGAACGTCACAAAACTGAGATTTTCCTTAACTTAACATCACCATTTTTTTGTTGGAAAATATACAATTTTTGCAAGTTTGACATAAAATGCATTTGTCCTCTCAGACACAACTTTCACTCTTTTCTCCCCATCAGAAATAAGAAACATAAATAACCAGGACACGCTCTCTTTACTTTTAAAATATGTCTGTCAAGCTCAAGCCTGAAGCGTCTGTTTGACCAACAACATCGACACCAAACAGCAGATATGTAGTCGAACTGAGCCAGAAAACAATTCTGTTGTTGCACAAGGATAAGATTGATTGCAGCAGCAGTACAGTGACGGTGTGTTTATGGAAAGGCGTCAGTCGCTGCTGATGCTGTAACTGTAGAGCAGAGGGAGGCATGCGGGCCGTCACGACCCGTCCAAGGAGTAAGATCTCTCCAAGACAGAACCAGTGAATGCACTCCGAGGGAAATGAAGACCAGATGGAGGAAAAAAAAACAAAAAACGCAGCAGGAGTCGTCTGAAAAGAGCCGGCAAACCTGCCTGACTGACGGCAGGAAATGTAAAAAAAAAGATGGAGGAGGGGAGAGCGAAAGCGCTGCAGTTGCCCTGTCACCACATAAATCCCTGCACATTTGTTGTACTTGGAGATTGCAACAGTCTTGATCTGCTGTTTGGGTTTAATATCGCTGCTGATGGACGCGCGTGAGAGTCAGGTAGTTCAAGTGATGAGAGTAGCTCTTCTCCAAGTGATGCCAGTTTTTCTGTAACACCATGAACTGGCAGCTTTCCTGGAAACATGAACATCTAGAAATACAACATGCAATGAATGCTAACATGAACACCTCTTTCTTTTTGTTTCAAGATCGTAGCTCAAAGTTATCGAACAGATAACAGCTGCCAGCACCGTTTAAAACACCCAACTTGATTGAAGTCTTACTTTCATCATGTTGTGGGTTCCTAAAAACAGGACATGCTGCACGTCACTGAAGATAAACCAGTCCTGTGTTTCCAAAAGAATCAGTTCACATTTGAGGTAGTTTTCACAAAAAATGTTAAATGACAATTTTCATCGGAGTGGAGAGACTGCAGGGGCGATGTTAGATAAACACGCGCTGCAAAACAACTCTGCAACATGAGATCTTATCATTTTAGATCTTAAGAGCACAAAATTAACTTGTGTCTAGGATGACTTATATCATATTGAATGCAGTATTTCTTCTCTTAATCAAATGAGGCAGCAAACGTGTTAAAAGTACACGGATACAAAAATTGTGCACGACTTCTGGGACGTTAGGCAACATGAACCGCCTGTGCTGCCCACCTGTTCTACTTCAAATCCTCCAACCCAACCAGTAATTTTAAATATATATCTGTTTCAGACCAGAATAAACCGATTTCGTTTCACATTAATGAATTCTGGAATGGCGCCGCTCTAGTGGCTGCATGCTGCAATAGCTTTGTCTTTTCCTGACATTTTCTCCTGAGCTAATTAAAAATAAATAAGTTCCTTGGATGCTCTGCTGCTTAATGGATTTTTCCTTGTAATTTGGCACTTTTTAATTCATCCACTACATGGATTAACCATAAAAATGCAAGTTGACTTTTTCAAAGCTCAATGACAGCAACAATAAACATGTAACGCAGAGGCGAAATAAAGAGCAAAGAAGAGCTTTAAAGCATTTCATCCCTCAATCATCACATGAAAATGCAAGATCACTGGCAAATCAAATGTACGAGCTTGTAGCTCTGATGGAGGCACAGCAGGAATTAGACAGCAGCAGAATTAAACGTTTTATTCTCACAATCAAATTGCAACAGGGACATATTTTTAACTCAAAATGACTTAAGGTAATACATCTGAACAGAGACCGCAGACCGGGTGAAAAAAGTAAAGGAGGAGAGAATGCAGTGTTTGATGACAGTAGACGGTGCAGTCCTGCAGGACTGCTCTACACCGCAGGTATCAACACTGCTGGCTGTTAGCTGCCATCCACGTTGTCGACTGAACGGCTTCACCCGTGCCATCTGCTGACATCATCACCTCATTTGTTCCTAGATCTAGCTGGCTGAGAAAGTAAAGAATAACCGGCCCTTTAATAGTAACCATGACATCCCCGGTCTTAGAGAGAATGGTGTTACATTAAACCATTTTGTCCAAAGACTCGCCCCAATGACAGCTGAAAGCAATGAAACTCTCAGATAAAAACTCATCAGCCAAGCCAAGAGCAATCTGTACACCAGATTCCAGACAAATGTGTTTTCCTGTCAGCAAGATAACTCAACAAATAACAGATGGATGAGAAACTTGAGCCAAATTTAATTAGCAAACCAAAAATGTCAGAAATGGCTTTTAAAGTCTTTTTTAAAAGTGCACATACTTGACGTTTGCCCCGTTCAAAGAATGCACGAGCATGTTCTGCCTCCTTCCATTTCCACATGCCAGAACTAAATTCAATTATTCACCTGCATTCCAAATGTTTTCACAGGAAGTGACATCGACAGAGTTGGTAAGCATAAACAGGAAATGACATTGGGAACGTTTTTTTTGTCTGATGCTTCGCTGGCTGGAAAATGGATTGTTCACATCTGATAGTAATCAGAACTTTGAGCAGAAGGAAGCATTGGCTGAAACCTTTAAAATGCATATTCCACTGTGCTCTTGATGAAGTCCACAGTGTGCAGCTCGTGTTTCAGCATCTACAAGAATGAATGTCTGTGGTTTAAGTCTAAAACCTCTGGATACAGCGCTGCGGGAAAATAATGTCACATGATCTCATCTAAATGAAGGATTGTCGAAACTAAAGTAATGTTAGGGCTAGAAAAGTTTTGTAAAACTTTATGAAAAGGAAACATGTCTTTCAGGAACCAGATCATATGAATGTTTCAGATGTTTTGATAGATGAGAAGTTATTAACCAGCAGAATTTCACAACTCAAAAGCAGTTTGCTCGTTGAGTGGTTTCCTTGCTTGTGAAGAATGTTAAACATTCATGTGCATACATTTGACCAGTTGTAGTCTAGTTCTACCCTCTTTTCCAGTCTGGGGGATCCACGCATTCCTGGACTTGGCGGAACCACATTTATCCCTCCCTCAGATATGGTTCCAGAGCCCATGAAAGTTTGAGCAGCCTGTCGCCGTCTGTCCGTCAGCGGGACAGTAACAGACTCGGCGACTTGTTAAAATAAGCCGAGCGAGTCATGAGGCCGGCTCTGATCTGACTTTGGAAGGAGGGAGAGTGATAAAGTAGCTGCTCCTCCATGAAACATGATGCATCTTCTCGCCTCTGTGCTCCGTCATCTCCATTGTGATGGATTACAGATATGGATGACATGCGAGTGTTTTATGACATGCCATGTTTATGGTCACAGCTGGTTTGGGTGATGTCAGCTGAAACTACTGGATAGAGGTTAGTTTCACGCTCTATGAAGGTTTGCGGTGATTTGGAATTTTTGCACGTGTCAGATGCATAAAACTCGCGGTTTCATGTATAAAACTGAACATACAGAAGAAGGTCTTTTACAAATCCCAATCAATCATTACATTTATCAGACGCTTTTATCCAAAGCGACTTACAACAGAGGAAATACAATCAAGCCACAGTGACGTAGTAAATTACAACGTAAGTGTAGTTAAATCAGCATACAAGTCAGTGCAGCTAGGACACGATTCAAGTGCAGGTTAGGACGTAGATACAACAGTATTCCTTGAAAGTTTTCAGGATTTTCTTGAACGTAGAGAGAGGGATGACTCTGCTCTTGTAGCTACTGGTAGCTATCAAAAAACAACCATCCGTGAATGTTTACCCATGAACGACAGGGACACCTTGGGCCTCATTCATGAAACGTGAGCAGAAGGACATTTGGTATACATTAACTGTTAGTAGTTCGGACATTTTCGCAGGTACGAACGTAAGTTGCTTTTTCACTATTTTAACAGGGATGACCTTCTCCTCAGTCTTTTCAGACGTTGTGTCTTCACGTACGGTGACAGGGCCAGTTACATGTAAACTACCATCCCAAACCACATGGTGGCAGTAGTGCACTGCTTTCGTTCCTTGTCAACCGCCAAAAAAGAAAAGACAAAGTCGGCAAAGCCACTATGGCGACCCCAAACAGGGAGCAGCCAAAAAGAAAGTTATTTTAAGCATGAGACTAAATTAGAAATAGGGCTTCACAATATTGGGAAAACGTGTGATTTTGTTGTATTATAGTTGAAAATTGCAATATGAGTTGTGACATATAAAAAACAGTAAATACCTGATACAGACACTGGAAAAAAAATGAAGTGCACCGTTTCTGTTCAGGAAACATCGTTTCATGGATGTGAACGCAATAACAATACCTTCAATGTTAATTAGCATCTTAATTGGCTAAATCTCAGACAGTGAGTTTTTCCTCTCATTTACCAAACGTGTTATCAGCATCAACAGCGTGAATATATGACACTTAGAAAATAATAGAATAAACTTTTTTTGGCTCTCGTGGCCTTTATTTGCAGTCAGGAGACAGGAAGGTGGGGCAGAGAGACAGCAGGGGAGGACACACAGCAGAAGGTTGTGAGCTGGGAGTCGAACTAGCGACCACCGCAGGAGGACTGAGGATCTGTACATGAGCCGACTGATTTAAACTGATTTAAAGACCCAATAGACTACTCTTTATTGAGATTGTTTTTCCCCTTACAGTATTAGTATGGCACATTTTTATCTTGCTATAAAGATAAATTTTCAATAAATGGTGCAGCCCTTATTTATTAATACATTAATCTCACTGCCACCTAGTGATTGGTGGTGGAATTACAGAATACAGTGCAAACAATAACGTAAAAGTATAAACCCCAGAGACGGAGTTTTCATGGATGTTTTTCTGCCTTTGTAATAAAAATAATGACTTTTGAATCAAAGTCCACAACTTTATTGCTTTTTTTTAACTTTGTGTTAGACGTGTGTCTGCTGTCAGGGATGCCTCTGTCATGACGTTTGTAGTGATCACGTGTGTTAGGTAGCTTTGTCTTATCGTCAAAGTCTGGCTAACTCCACATAGTCAACACTGTGACCATGGTTGCCATGTTGGACTATTATAAGCGAGTTTGAATTGCTTATCTTTTTGTAAATTTCCTTACAGTATTGGTCATCTGCTTGACTGTTTTAGTTGTGGATGTATTTCATGTTCCTGCAACTGTAGTTTGAGACACATTAATCACAAACACTGAAAAGATGTGGAGAAGCGGCCTGTCTGATTGTGGATTTCTCTCTGAACATCTGGCAACACTGGCAGTGTGACCCTTAGTCAGGCTAGACACAATCTTACACAGTCGTTATATATTTTAACGCCCTGGACCACTGCTAAAATAACTTTAGAAAACTTTTGGGGGGAATCTCGAGTTCTGTTGTGTTGCTTTAAAAGGTCTAACACTGCCAGACCAGCCATCTCTTTACACGAACAAACAAGGATTCTTCATTTTTTATTTTATTTTTTTTTAATGGGAAAAACAAAACTTCTTGGCTCAGATGTAGCTTCAAACACTAGTAGGTAGACATTCTTGGAGTTTGTGATTTGAGTGAAACCTCTGCTGGAGGGATGTGCGTGTGTGTGCGTGTGCAGGAGGAGAGGGTGGAAAGTTGAAGTTCACAGAACAGTGCTGAAGAGTTGGAGTGCAGATGAAAAAGAACAGCGTGTGACAGAAAAATGAGAGAAAGTGTATGTCAGCATGAATGAGCATGGGGTCCAGATCAAATCAAATCTTCTGAGAGAGAGAGAGAGAGAGAGAGAGAGAGAGAGAGAGAGAGAGAGAGAGAGAGCGTAGAAGTGGAGGGTCAGTGTGTGTGTGTTGGTGTTTGTTAGCGTGCACGCTTCCACTGGAATCTGCAGAGGAGACGAGTGAGGCCACCAGTCAACAGCACAGCTGGTTGCAATCACAGCAGCTGAAGACTGAACACACACACACACATGCACGCACACACACACACGCACACACACACACTGAAGTCTAGCAGCCTCAGAGCTAAACTCCCCGTTCAGCTAAATCAAAGAAGCTTGGATGCTGTTTGGCCACTTTCAATCCAATTTTTCAATTGAATTGTATTTATAAAGCGTCCATTTACAACAAAGTCATCTCTGGGTGCTTGACAAACCCAGATCATGAGCCCCGAGCACATGGACAAGCCTAACAGTGGCAAGAAAAAAACTCCCTCTTGGGAAGAAACCTTGAGCAGGACCTGGATCAGTTACAGGGGGGACCCTCCGGCTGATAGCCAGCTGGGTGAAGGAAGACATGAGGAGGAGACGGAGAGAAAGGATGAAGGTCTTTCTGAAGCAGTGTTTGAATCTGATGGCATCACGTAATCACATGATCAAAAAAAAAAATTAACTGAGCACAAAGGAAAGAGTGAGCATTAACACGACTAACCTGCTATTCTGTTCTGTTACCCAAATGCTGCTCGTTGATCCCAAATGCATTCTGGGATACGTACAGATGACGTTTCACAAGCAAATCATAAGTTCAGTCCAAAGCAGCTTATGATCCACAAAAAAGTTGTAAGACCTGCTTGAAAGCTTGTATTTCTATCTTCTGTGCCATTTTAGGAATCTTTAAAGAGGAAAGAAAACAATAATAATGCAACACCATTGACGTAAATACTGGACCAACTATCTGGTCATGTACAGAGAACCTCTGAAGCTCAAAGGCTCTCTGTACATGTAACCACAGATGACGGGAAAACTATGTTTGTACCAGGCTGAAAATACCTTTAATTCACCTGCAACGTTGTCACTTTTAACATGGAGATCAAAGGGGATTTGCTGTTTTGGAACCAGCACCTAGTGGTCAGTGGAGGAACTGCAACAAAACGTACAGGATGGTTGCTGCTTGTGCAACACCCTGAAACGATGATTATCAGTCCAGTACCGTTGTTCAGCGATGAGCAGATGATAGTTTGCTTGTGGGCAGCTGTAGCTCTGACCTGCACTAGCGCCTCTAGTGGACGTTACGTCTCACGTATGTCAGTACGAAGGATACTCAAGTCAGCTGTGATGCGTTCACGTTGGGCACGACAAGTGTATCCCAGGCCTCATACCGCTGCTTTAGTAACAAGATTCTGAACATTAAAACTTCCATACGTGGACAGACAAACACACAGACATGGTTTTATCCTTTAAGAGACAAAAGAAGTCTTCACTTTTCATTAGCTGTGTAGAAATATTGTTAAAGCTTAAACTTTAACCACAGGTCAACTGCTCTATTGGCTCATGACATGCTACAGAAAAAAGAAATGTGCTGATTAAATACATGAACTGCTCGTTTTCAGAGAATTAAATCTCTATGACGTCTTCCACGAGACGATAGGTGTCACTAGCCAGCAAACATGCTAATGTTTTTATTCCCTTGTAACTTCAGAGCGCCTCTCAGAACTGCCACACTGAAGTCATCATTTCAGACGTTCGATCGCTGACCCGTCAGAGGCTGCTGCCTCTCCAGCCCTTCCATCTGGTTCACCACGACAAGCTTCACCAGAACCTCCCCTCTAATTTCTCTTTCTCTGCATCTCGTGGCCCAGAAATGGCAGTCGGGCTGGAGATGAGGCGGCTGTGATGAATTGATTGGATAATTTCGACCATACGGGAACATTCAGATGTCATTAAAGTAATGAGGTGGCATTTGTCAAAGGTTACTTGGGCTGATGCGTGCAGAGAGGACAAGGCTGCCTTTGTCGCTGGATGTTTCTCTGAAGAAAACACTGGGTCAGGTTTGTTCATTAGTCCACGAGTTGAAATGAGGACAGAGATGGCTGGGAGATATTTGCTCCACTTCTTCCTTTGTTTCTGACCGCCGCAGCAAAGTTTCACGGGTTCCTTTTCTGCAACTGAGGTCAGCAGCTGCAGAGCTGCTTTGTTTGCCAATTAGCTAGCTACGTAAACAGAAGTGTGTTTTTGTCAGCTCATCATGAGTCAGTCTACTACAGCCATTACAGCCGGTCCTGGTGCTGCTGTTTTTGGACGCTTTGGGCCGCAGGAACCTCATAACTTGCTTCAGAGAGCTAATTTTATTGGGCTTTTATTTAAACTCACTGACAAATCTTCCCGTCACGCTGTGCCATTTCTGCTTCATCAGCAAGGCCAGGACCGACTCCAGCTGACATCTGTTCCCAGGTTACAAGTCTCACTTCTTTACGTATCATACCAATCAGGGATTACACAGATTACGAGGAGCTGTGTATTTATGGTTGTTGTGTATTTATGGTTATTGTGTATTTACGGTTGTTGACCAAGGAAAAGCAATGTAAAAACCGAATAAATATATTTATCTCGTATTTTCATCGCTGTCACGTGTCAGCTCCTAAATGCTCCGTCACATGTCGGACAGGTCCCAGCGCAGACCTGCACGCTCTGACTGAGACTCCCAGTGAAGCCAGTACTGGAACACTGGTTTCTTAAAAGAAGCACGAAGTGAAACAATCCCAAGCTGGAACCGTCCCACCGCTCACTTGGCAGCTCGTTGCTCTGGATCCCCGAACAAGGAGCCTCTTTAGAAGTCTTGTTTTAGCATCTGCGTCTCTCATCACCTGGTAAACACTGTTGCCATGGAAACACTAAAAGCAAGCTAGACTGCAGCCATACCTTCAAACCGCTTTAACTGGAGCAGTTTGTGTGAGAGCAGATTTACTTCTGTGTAATTAAAGTCAATTCTTCCTCAAGGAGACACTCGATCACTGACATGCAGCTTGTGAGCTGTGGACTCGGAGGCGGCGCTACCCTCATCCTGTCATCACCCAGCAGCTCATTCAACAACGTCAACCTGCAGTTTGACAAGGACATCGCATCTGTGCCAATTTTGAAGAAATAAAAAGCCACCTTCATTTCACAATACTGCACTGCAGCATCCCAATCTGGAAAAACCCAGCGGTCAAGCAGGTTTATATTTTCCAAATCTAACCTGCTGGCGTGTTTCAGTGCGTTATATACGTTTAAATTCACCTTCCAGTCATTTTTACGGAGACAGCTCTCTGGCTCGGAGCAGATTCAGATTGTGGTAAATGTGTTTTTGGATGACAGGGATGCAATTACTGCACGCCACAAGTATATGACAGGAAGTCTTATGTGCAGAGCAGTAAAAAACAAAAAGCTTTTATCATTTTGTCCTTTTGGAGAGCAAATGATCTTCAGAGTCCTGATCATCAGCTGGCAGCAGAGGCGAGCCATCACCTTCACTTACACCTCTGTGTATAGACCAGGAGTGTCATCACCATGGTTACCGTTCAAGAGCCGGCTATTCTTTATTTTCTAAAACCAGCTATGTCGTCAGGTCTCCCGCTGGATCCTGGACTTGTGAGGTTTTGTCATAAAATCTCAAATTTCACCAAAATTGCAGCATTTATCTTTGTGCTAGAATCATATTTTCTTCTTGTAAAATCATAAGATTGAAAAAGAAATCTTTTTAGAAAGCTATTAAAAAAAAACAAGCAAGACTTTTCATCATTTAATCTCAAATGTCACAAAATTGTAATTTGTTAGCAAATTTTTGTTGAAATATGACATTTTTGCATTTTTCCTAAAAATCGCAAATTTTTGCTATAAAAAGTAAATTTAACAAAAATTGTGACTTTTGTTGTAAAATCTGTTGCAAAGTTTGTTAAATCCTGATTTTTTTGACAGAAAGCAGCTGCTCTCCACCTGAGTTATTCCACCTTAAATCAGCTGTTCTCCACCTCAGTTATTCCACCTTAAACCCGCTGCTCTCCACCTCAGTTATTCCACCTTAAAACTGCTGCGCTCCACCTCAGTTATTCCACCTTAAAGCCGCTGCTCTCCACCTCAGTTATTCCACCTTAAACCTGCTGCTCTCCACCTCAGTTATTCCACCTTAAAGACGCTGCTCTTCACCTCAGTTATTCCACCTTAAACCTTCTGCTCTCCACCTCAGTTATTCCACCTTAAAGCCGCTGCTCTCCACCTCAGTTATTCCACCTTAAAGCAGCTGCTCTCCACCTCAGTTATTCCACCTTAAAGCAGCTGCTCTCCACCTCAGTTATTCCACCTTAAAGCTGCTGCTCTCCACCTCAGTTGTTCCACCTTAAACCTGCTGCGCTCCACCTCAGTTATTCCACCTTAAAGCCGCTGCTCTCTCCCTCAGTTATTCCAAGCGATCCCGTACTTACGTAGATGTGTCTCTGCTGGTAGCGCAGGAACAGGTTGTGCATGATGGCGCCGTCGTGAAGGTCCTCCAGGGTGGCCATGTCCTCCACCCCTTTGACGCTGCTGGGGTGCATGGGCTGCACCTTCTGCCTGGTGAGCGCGTTCTGCTTGTAGGTGTAGACCTGGATGAGAGTGTGGAAGAGACGGAGATGTGGCTTCAGCAAGAGCACAGTTCTGGAGAGGAAATAAACTTTCACTCAACCTGGAAGCATTGACTTTATAATAAACTAAAATAAAGAATGTGGACAACCCATCTGGTCATGTGACCCACAGATCGTCAGGGCTGTAAAATGTAACTATAGAAACCAAAACTAATGTTTGTACTAGTCTGTAAACATCTTAAATTCTGCTCAAAGTTGCCACTTTTAAAATGGGGGACAGTTGGGATTTGCTCTATTTTAGAGCCAGCACCTAGTGGTCAGTGGAGGAACTGCAACAAAACGTACTTCCTGGATGAGCTTCAGCCAGGGAAGTTGTATGGCTGCAGCCTGGTTGGAAGCCGGATGTGGACGTGAGGCTGCTAGCTCCTCACCACAAATCTTTTATCTTCATCATCGGATTAAGCTCGTTTACGAGTCAGAGTCAGACCGCAGGAATGTGGAAACCAAGCTGGCGTCTTGTGGTACAAATCAAGTCGTGTGACTCTTCCCCTCATTCTTTGATTTTAAGGTCATTAAAGAGTTAACCCGCCGCTCACATGAGAGATGGACTGCAGTGAATAAAACTGCGGAATTCCAATAAAGCTGAAACACAATCATAAACACATATTTTTATGTCAAATGAATGACGATAAATGACATTAAACAGAACTGTGTTTCTTCTATCAATGATTTAATATGTTGGGTATAAAAAAGTGATAAAGAGTCGGCTCTGCTGCCAGCAAACCCTGGCCTCCCTGTGCTGGCTCTGATGGTGGGAACAAGTGACTGGCAGATCTTATCTCATGTTATCAGAGGAGCGCGTGAAGTTTGGAAGAAAGACCTGGTGGTTTGAGACACGCAGCCGCCTGACTCTGATGTGGACACGGTGCAGGAATGCACTTGTACGCCTGCGGTCAAAAGGTCAAAACTCCCACCAGGGAGAAACGAGATACAGGTGAGATGCAGAAAGGCTGCAAAACGGCAGCAGCAACACCTGCCAGGCTGCAGAGGATAAATGCTCCTCGGCTGCATGCGCGGCGCTTTTCAGTTCTGCAGTTCAGTCAAACATCACAAAGCATCCGTCAGTTTTACGTGTTTTCTTCTTTTTTAATCTTTCCGACCACATTTCTTCCTGGAAGATGATAGTTCCCCCACTGTCCTTCCAGTTCTCAATAATGAGTGGGGCAGTTCTTAACCCAGTGATCATAGTTTCAGCAATCTGCTTAGAAGTTAATAACATGGGGCCAGAACACATTATTGATCCTCTTTAGGCAGCAGTCAGCTGGCAGAACCTCCAGTTAGGACCAAACCGGATGGAAACTGATTTTAGCTGCTGTGCTAAGATGGAATAAACTTCCCCATGATGTTAAATGTGCCCCAACTGTTAAACTGAAAACTCTGACTTTGACTTGACTTAAAATCTGAAACATTCAGTGATTTTCTCATGTGGCTGTTGAAGAAGTGGAAATATTCTGCTCGTATAACCTCCACAAAAACTCTTTTTGTCCATCAGCTGTTTGATATTTCAGTATCATCTGTTTTGGTGGTCTATTTGAGTCGTTTACTGGCTCATCTGCTCATTTCTGACTTTTTTCTTTTCTTTTCTTTTTGTTTTGAAAGAGAACAGGACGGTCCAGTGGAGGAAAAGAAAAGCCAGTGAGGTTAATTTACAGCAGGCCTCAGGTTACCGCTGCTCTGCGGGGGAGGGGGTGGGGGTGCTCCATCACAGCCCAATCTTTAATCCAGCGATGTCAATCTCTACGTCATCACCATAGTTACAGTTAAAGAGACGGTTATTCTTTACGTTCTCAACCAGCTACGTTGTCAGATTTCCTGCTACTTCCTGGACTTCTTTCTTAAAAGAATTCAGTGAATTTTTGACATACATTTGCAAAATTCACAAAATTCACAACTTTTATCATAAAATTGAGGCTGCCAAAATCACAAAGTTTTCTCCTATAATGGCTCATTCAGAAAAAGGTTTCTTTAAAAGAAGTTAATTTTGTTGTAAAATGGGAATTTGGCAATTTCAGTTTGTTCATAAAAAAGCTAATTGTTGCCATAAAATCCCAAATTTTAACTAAACCTGTAACCTTTATTATTAAATTGACTTTTGCAATAAAATTCTATTTTTTTTTTATTTTTCTTGTAAAAATCACAAATTACAATAAAATATTGACTTCTCTGTAAAAAAGCTGATTTCACTTTTGAAAAATTGCACTTTTTTTAACTACCAAGACAAATTTCACAAAATTGTGACTTTTTAACTTAAAATTACATAAAATATCACTTTTTTGCAACATTTTGACATAAAATTCCAAATTTTTCTATAGTTTTTACATAAATGAGCAACTTTTTGTTGCAAAATCTTTTTTAAACCTTTGCTAAATCCTGACTTTTTGACATAAACCAGCTGCTTTCCCCTTCAGTTATTCCACTTTTTGGTGTCAGAACTGAATCAAACGGCTGCATTGAAATTTCCTCAGAAATGTTCTTGTTCCAAGTTTATAACTGTAAGTAATCGTCTTTGCATGTTCTCGTGGGTCAGATAAAATGAAGTGGCGGGCCGGATTTGGCCCGCAAGCCTCGAGTTTGACACGTGTGTTTACTCACACCCAGATCTTTAAAAGAAGTAGTGAGTGACCGCTTTGAAAGGTTATGAGGGAAGTTGTACGCTGCAGTAGGTGTTGCAGGAGGACAGTGAGGTAACCTCACTGTAACCTCACTGTCCTCCTGAGGTACGTCTCCATCAGGCTACAAACACACATGAAGACAAAGGGCAACGGGTACTTCAGTAGCTTCCCACATTTGGCGGTGGAACAATGTGAAGTTCCTTAATGTTTGCTTTTCTGGCCCCAGTTCTAGCTCCTCCTTCTCCCCCCAGTGTGTTGCAGATGATCTGGTTTCGACATCAGCTTTCTTTATTAAAGTAAAAACGACAAAAAGAAAAAGGAATGGAGGGTTTCTACATCTGCTCGCTGCCCAGCTGCGACCCGTCGACTCAGCGCGACCCCTCCTGAAGAAAGCCAGTCTCTGTTTGAGGAGTTGCTCACATCTGACCCAAGCACCCCGGCCCCCCCACCCCCACGCTTACACATTAACACCCAGAATGCCCCCCAGTATCCTGTCAGGCTGCATTTCTCACATTCCTCCTGCAGTGACGCTTTGGGGGAAAATTGAACGTCACAAGAGACGATATTTTTTTCCTTCTTCAGATTGTAAGTGATGCGTTCACAGACAGCTGTCCAGCGTTGTTCGGTGCATTACTCTCCCAGGAGACAGCGGCGGCCTCTTACCACAAGAAGCTGAAGCGATGTTCAGCATCATTACTGGTTGGTGTTCTTCGAGTTTGTCTCAAATGTTTCAAAAGGAAACAGGGTTTACATTCAACAGGAGGTGAACCGTTACAGGCAGGTGACGGACTAGTCAGACCGGTCCGAGGCGGACTCTCTTTACAGTCAACAGTCAAACATGTGCAGCGAGCCGTGACGTCCCACAAGGGACAGTTGTGGATTGTTAGCACACCCTCACCTGTATGAACACCAGACTAGTTCACCTTCACCTGCTGCTGCTGAATCTAATTCCAGCAGCAGCTTCGGAAACCTCCCAAAAAACTTTGATTATTCACAAAAGTAAAACCAGCACATTAAAGTATTTAGATAATTGTATGATAATAATCTACTATTCCAATCTCTCACTTAGACCAGCTTCCTGCCAACAGATCAGTTTAATCCCACCTGAGGCTTTGTTTGAAAATGCTTAAGACTAAAAACACACACAAAATAAGCACAAGTTAGAGAGGACTTTGTCCTCATACGTGCCAATATTTGTGTCATGTCAACGAACGCAGAGGTAGGGAAGTGATGCTGCAAAACTTAAACGATGAAAATATAAATATAATTTTTGAAAATGAACAAATATCAATTAATCTGTAGGGCGAAGGATAGCCACTTATAAACTACTCTAGCTAAGTTTTGACCTAGCACTTATAAGCTAAGCTACGGTAAGCTATGGATAAACTACGCTAACTTAAGCTAAACTAAGCTAAGCTAAACAGTATTGCAGCCCTGACCATAGACATGTCTGACATGAAGTGTAAAAAGAAATAAAGTGGTGCGCTTTGATTCAAAAGTGATTATCGTTGTTATCTATTGAGTGATGATGTTTTTATTACTAAAGACAGAAAAAAATATCCATCAAAAGTGTTAAAGCACAAACATAGTTTTGCAAAACTGCGATGGACTGGTGACCTGTCCAGGGTGGACCCCTGCCTTTCGCCCAATGTGAGCTGGGATAGGCTCCAGCAGACCCCCGTGACCCTGAA
>JBAMYA010087017.1:0-22359 GCA_037176975.1 Arrhamphus sclerolepis | reverse complement strand
TCCATCCAGCATCCAGTCACTAGAAGAGGTCCTTGTTGAAGAACGGAAGAAGGTTGATGCTGCAGAATGTCTCCAACCTCTTCATTCCATGTCTAGAAGACTTGGTGCTGCCATTAAAGATCATGGAGGACACACAAAGTTCTAGATGTAGTAGTTTCTGTTGTGGGCTGTAATCAGTTTTACACCAAAGTAATCTGAGTAAAACTGAATAAATGTGTGATCTAAGTTATATTATTGACCTCACTTTCACGTTATAAGTTAAACAGATGTTAGATTAAACTTTGTCTCATCAATATTTTGGAAATTGTTTGATTTCATTGAGATATTGTTTAAAATGTTACTTTTCAGAGGGGGTGTACTCATTTATGCTGAAAACTGTAACTCGGTTCCACTTTTTGATGTCAATCACATTGAAATTTCCTCAGAAATGTTCTAGTTCAAAGTTTATAATCGTCTTTATACGCTCTCATGTGCCTGATTAAATGCAGCGGTGGGCCGGATTTGACCCGCTGGCCCTGAATTTGAGACTTGTGGTTTTGAGTGTAACAATATTGTTTTAATCCAAGACTAGAAGAACCTGTGGCGGCTGACTGAACTCATGTCTGTTGGCTGAAGAACCATCGCTGCAGCTCCTCCATCGTCTCCCGTGATGCCCGGGGTCCCGTTGTTTCTGCGCTTTGGAGCAGAGGGATTGTTTTAATCAGATTTGTGTAGATGGCGTGTTGGTTTGTTCAGTTTCACGGCACATATACGTATAAATACATATGTGTGTGTATAAGCACAGGAGCACACGCATGCACATGTAATCAGAAGACTTCGGTTCAGCCGAGGACAGTTTATCCTCAGGCACCGAAGCCATAACGCAGCCAACATCAATAATGCACAGAACAAGGACCGCACGGCCACGTTTAGTTCAGCAAATTACATTCCTGACATCATTTAATGTCTCAGATGAGATACAGTCAGAAAGAATGTAAACATTGTTTTTTTTTTTTTTGTTTTTGTTTTTTTTTTTCTCTCTGAGCCAAGCAGGAAAGCATCAAAGCTAAACTTTAACATCTGCCAGTTATTATATTTTGGCTTCTGTTGCTTTTGCAGACAAAACAGTCCAAAAGCAACATCAGGCTCCATTTATGTGCTGAAGTTCAAACAAAATAAAAGCAAAACCAAAAATAAAAGGCTCATGTCTGTTTCAGGTTAGCTGGAACTCTAAATGTTCTCTGTGACGTCACCTGCAGGTTTTCTGAGGAGATGTGGCAGGTACCGACTCCACGGGGCAAACCAACCTGGCAGCTGAACCTCAGTCACCACAGGCTTTTATTTTGGAGTGTTTTTACACCAGCACTATTTAGGTCGGCCCAAAGCTGTAATCTGGTGCATTCATTCTGATTTAATCCGTCCATCCCACCCAGGAACCAGGGCTGGAGCTCATCCAGGAAGCTGCTTTGTACCCAGCTACCTTTTCATCCCCGAACCCTTCAGGCCAACAAAAACCTGGTCCGTTAGAACATTTAACAGAAATATAAACCAGATTATTCCTAAAATAAGAATTATTATTCTCTATTCATCTTTAATTCAGACCTGGGATGTTGAGTTCACTGAAGAGTTAAGAAAGTGAGTTGTGAAAAGAAAAGTAAAATCAAGAAAAAGAGTGTAAACCCTCATTAGGGACCAAAACAGCAAGAAGGTTTTAGTTAAGGCCTCGTTATACTTGTCCGACTCCGTCACTCTGTAGACACGCAGTTGTAACCATGGAGACGTGGACCTTTGTTTATTTTCCTCAGCCTGCTACACACAGACCTGGGGTCTGTTTCAGAAAGAGAGGTTACTGAACCTTAGAAAGAGGGTTCAGTTGATCCAGTTTCAGAAACTGCAGTGCTGCGGTAACTGGCTCTGAACTAAACCTAGTCTCTGTTACCATGGTAACTGGCTCTGAACTAAACCCAGCCTCTGTTACCATGGTAACTGAGTCTGTGAAGTAAATCTGGTCTCTGTTACCACGGTAACTGACTCTGAACTAAACCTGGCCTCTGTTACCATGGTAACTGACTCTGAAGTAAACCTGGTCTCTTTTTCCGTGGTAACCGACTCTAAAGTAAACCTGGTTTTACTTCAACATACCAGAGTTTCTTTCTGTTCGGTCTCCTTCATGAAGCTGAAACGGGTTTAATTTAATCAGAAAATTGATCATGAAACAATCATTTTGGAGACGTCTGAACAAATGTCTCATTTGCATCAGTAATGCATACCGAGGACCTCCATAGATAGTTTAATAGTTTAATGAGTTCAAACCAGCCATGACTTGGACTTCTGACACCCTGGTGATTTTTTAAAAGCGTTAGATCTTTTTGTTTACCGTTTCCCAGAAAAACCAACAACTGAGATCTTATCCTTCTGCGGTGCACTGAGTAGTCAGCTGACCATCACAGATGTGCTCTATCCGTTTACGGATAGTTAATGGAAAAGGACTTTTCATAAAAATGAATGGCGATGTGGGAACTCAGAACTGTCATTGACAGTGTAGATAAGATCCCTGCAGATTCCAGCGCTTTAAGTGTCCTTCGTTGGTCAGCATTAGCCAGGCTTTTTGTTTAGCTCTAGTCAGCATCAGAATATTTATCTTTAATTCCTTGTGCCCTGCTTTTGGGTCTTCGACCAGCATCACCCCTGAAAAGAACTTAACCAGAAAACTTCAGAGGTGACCAGCATTTCAACAATAATTCTTAATCTAATAAAGTCAGAACTCTACCAGTTAATAAGCCCGGTCATCTGAGACGTGTTCATAAGACCGCTAACCAGTAAGACCAGTAACGTTGGGTGGAGTTTGGTTCTTTTTCCTTCAGCAAGTCACAAAAATGGAAAAGTTCAAAGTTTGAGGGATTTGGTGAATCAGCATCCTGAATGAGTCTTTATCTAAACTCCCACCTTCTGCTGTTGTGTGAGATGTTTTCTTCTGGGAATCTGTGCAGTATTTGTTCTTGACTTTCACCGCAGCAGACAAAGATGTGCACGAGCGAACATGCTTTTCAAAGATTAAACGGAGTCATCCTTCAGAAATGTTGCTGGCCTTGAGCCTTTCAGACTGATTTGTTCAGATAAAGTAATAAAAAAAAAAAAAACGGCAAGCTTTCTGTTTTGTGAATGAAGATCCAGGTTCCAGGAGAGCAGCCTTAACGAGCTCGTTAACAGCGTTATTTTATCAGTATTATCAGTGTATCTTAGGTGTACACAGATAACCAACCCAAAGCTATTTTCTGCCAAGGCTTTGGAGAGATGCGAATGAGCGGAGGAATTCATTGATGACCTGAAGATGAAATAGTCTCGACTGCATTAAATGAAATAAAAGTGAATAAAAGGAGCCAAAGACAGAAACATCTTTTTTTCTTTTGCACACTTTTTGACATGAAAGTTGATTTGTAATGAAATTAAAAAAAAAATTTAGTGAAAGCAGAAAAGGGCCAGAGACAGAGCCCTGAGGGACACCACATGACTCTGACGTCAGGTCCTGCCAGAAGAAAACCTTTCTAGAACCTTTCTGAGCAGCTCCAGATTCTTTAGCCGATCCTGCGATGCAACAACGGTTTCTGTCCGTGGCAGCGTAAATCAGCAGGTAGAGACCAGACCAATAACCCAGTAACGCCATGCTGGATCATAAACCCATATTTTATTCACAACCAAGCACAAAAGGCAAATCAAATGTTGGAAGTCATTTTAACATTTTGTTGAAAATATCCATCATGTGTCAAACTCATTTCATGCTGCCGTGAGCACTTCAAGGGCTCACAATTATTTCAAAATAAATAAAAGTGTATGCTGCTTTATAGTGTTCATTGAAAGTCACAGTTTTTCAATTCCATGAAAAAAAGTAATCAGCTTATTTTAACTCAGGATGATTTATATGACTTTACATTTATTTTGATGAAATCAAAGTGTTCCAAGTGTTGCTGCTGAGGCGACGTCCAACACGAGCGCTGTCGGGGCTGAAACGAGGACACGCAGAGCTCCTGATGATTGACAGGAGGTCCCAGCGCACGTGTGCATGTGCGACATCACGGAGGGTTTGTTCAGTTCTTTTCATACGATCTATGGTCCATCTTCTCCCTGCTACTCACCGTGAAACTCAAGAAGTACCCTCTTGAACGCTCGTGCACGTATTTGTCGTGACATGATTCAACGCCGAGGCTCTGAATTGAACACGGAGAGAGATGCAGCATGTGAGGGGTTATTCATGGACGCAAACAAGGATAGTCACTCGGCTCAGCATGACGCTCGGCTACAGTCACATACATCATGTTTGCGCTCAGTCAGCTGAGATTTATTCAAAGCTCACTAGGCTCAAATAACGATGCCTCATTCATTCAGTCATTCATTCATTCATTCATTCATGTCGTTATGCTTTCACCCATGAAGCCGTCTCAGAGGCTCGTCACAGCTTTGAGGTCTGGACTTTGACGAGAGCGTCACACGTCCTTCATTCTTTCTCATGTGGATTTTCTGCTGTTTCAAGCCGTCAAACAGACACATCAAATCGGAAAAATTTTGATTATTTACAACTTTTTGCCCTAAAATAAGGATTTATTTCAATAAAAAAAAAGTTCATTTTAACAAAATTCATAAACATTTGCTAAATCATGACCAGTTATTCCGCTTTTTGAGGGTTAGGTTCATGATAGTCTTCATGGTCTCTGGTGGGCCACATAAAATGAAGTGGCGGCTGGATTTGGCTGGTGGGCGTTGAATGTGACACAAGTGCTGGAGAATGTTGCTGGAAATGGCTTCAAACACCTTTTCAAGATGGATGGGCAGCATTTAAAAGCATTTCTCAGATGAGTGCTGATGTCTTTCCCTCTTGGCATTGAATTAACACGTACCTAAATTCTCCGGGTCAGCAAACATAATGATCCACTTTTTTTTTTTTTTTTTCACAGAAATATGGGGGTGCTGCAGACGACAGGATGCAGGAACTCGTCCATCAGAGGGAATATTCTTATTTTCTTGTCATCGCTGCTCCGTCGGATCTCTCTGAGATCGCTCTGGAAAGGAAAGGAAGAGTTTCTTTGAAGAAAGAAATCCTCCACCATCTCTGTAAATCCATTAACTCCGGGGTTAATTGCCTCGAGCGATACGCATGAACATCACCTGCAGACGAGGAGCGAGGCGAAGCGCCAACACTTGATCTCCCCTCATTACCTCTGCACGCTCACAGAGGCTGCTTCTGGCCAACATACATGGAAGATGTACTGCTCGGTTCCCCGAGGCCACGCTGGAAGATTATGGGGTTGGTCTTGCTGAGCAAAATTAACTCTCTTTAAATGAAGGGAGGCCAATAAATACAATTTAGCAGGTTTACTTTAACAGTTACCAGCAGAATGTTGGCAATGAAGAGAAGAAAAGAGACGTGAAGCACCTACAGATGTGTAATGTGAATAAGTTAGATTTTTGCACAATTTATTTCACTTTAATCCTTTGTGGAGATGATGTGCACAGAAAGTCTCAGCATGTTAAACCGTGGTCCTTTCCCCTCCATTCACTTTGATCCTGCAGCCAAATATTTTTCAATTTCTGGAGTAAGATGACAGAGAGACCATAAAACAGAAATCTGATGCTCACGAGAATCTAAAAAAAAATAAAAATAAAAGAAAGAAATGAGAAAAAGCTACTTCTGCATGATGAAGTGATCCGAAATGCAAAGTTGTGGCACGTAAACACATTCAGACGTGGCTTTAAGATGCATCGAGACCATTGCTAATACGAAACCGTGTTCCAAATGCAAAACAAGTGAAAAAAAGGGCTTCAACTAGCTGGATCCTGTTGGAGGTTTTAGCAGGAAGCAGCAGCTCAGATTTACTTGCAACTTTTGTGTCAAAAACCTTTTGATGTAAAACTGGGGGTTTAATGTTGTCGTCACTTTTGCCTCCTACACTTCATAATTTTCTTGTAAAATCACAAATTTTGAACAATAGTGACATTTTTTCTCATCAAGTCGTGGATTTGCGACAAAGATTTTGCTGCATAACTGGAAGCTTTTAACCGAAACGTGGATGCGACCCGGGACGAAATTCTGTCTCCTGGAGCTACTTGGTCATGGTGTTGCCGTTACCTGCTGGATGTCTCCAGGACATTTTTGCACGGCCTTCACTGGGCGTCTTTTATGGCGCCACAGACGACAGCTTCTGTCGTTCTCACGCCACAACAGACCAGCAGCAGGTCTTCTCGATATAAAACACTAATTCATCCTGGTGGTAAATAACAAGTTCTCCCATGATGGTTCCTCTGCTTCTCCACACATTCACTGAGCAGTCCATCAAATATATTTGCATATGTACACAAATACATAAATGCCTCTTATTCAACATTTAAAATGTCTTTTCTGCTTGAGGCTCCGCAGGGCCGTACTGACATACGTGGACATCAGCGCCTGCTCGGCGGTGGAAGCGTATCTGCAGACCACACACACGAGGCCCGAGGCGAAACCTTTGCCCGCTCAGCGCTGCCAGCTTGTGCCATTGTTGTGAACAGATTAAAGCATCTCGCATGTGCAAGCAGCACAAAAACAGAGCTTTTCACTCAGAAAACTTCAAGCATGATAGAGGCAACGAAAGTCCGCATGGAAGCTACGCCAAGTGTGTGGGAGTGTGTTTTCCAGATATGTTTGAGTCCATATGTGTGTGTGTGTGTGTGTGTGTGTGTTTTTGGAGTTTATTGGAGCGTAAGTGGGCGACCGAGATGTGGAGTAAGAGCAGCGGTAGACTCAGGAGGAAATAAAAGGGCACCGGGATCTGACAGGTCTGTTCTTTAAAGCAGAAGCTTGCACGCTGTGGACTTGGGTGGACGAGGCTCTGTGAGCGTGTCCAGAGAGCTTCTGCAGCGTATCAGCAACTCCTCATTGACTGGCTGCTGTCCTCCTTCACATGTTCTCAGATGTGCATGTGTATCTATGCGTGCGTGTATTTGGGTGAAATTCTCAGGTAGAAAAGATCATCCATCTTTAAATTGGGAAAATCCAACCTCAGATGAATAATAATGCAGGCTGTATTACACCGTGTCATGAACCAAGCATGATTAGGGCCAATTCCAATTACGCCTCCCACTCCTCTCCATGTTCCCTGTCAACATGCGCTCCTTTTTTTTATTGTCTACAACACAGATGTCCATGTGATTGAATGTTGTCTTGGTTTGTAATGAGCTCATAAAAACATCAACATATAAAAGAGGACCATAAAATAATTAAATTACATCAAATTTAGTGGCTGTCACAGTTAGTAAACTGGAATCTGTGGTTAGAATACTTACATTTAAAGTTGCTATGTGAAGGAAGTTTGTTTTTTAATTAAAACTAAAGGTGGAGACATGCAACACAACTCTTGGTACAGGCTGTGGTGATATCCCCCCTCCATTACTGCAAAACCCTACTTGGTGTCCTTCCTGCTTGTGCAATAAAACCGCTACAGAAGATCCACAACGTGGCGGAGCGTCTGGTCTTGAATGAACCCAAAAGGGTCCATGTTGCACCTCTGTCCACTGACATATACTGGCTACCTGTGGCTGGCCCCGATAAAATCTAAGTTGTCCACAAGGCGCTCTTGCAGTCTACACCTGCTGATGTGATCACCATGGTAGGACCCAACATCACCATGGTAGGACCCAACATCACCGTGGTAGGACCCAGCATCACCATGGTAGGACCCAGCATCACCATGGTAGGACCCAGCATCATCATGGTTGGACTCAGCATCACCGTGGTAGGACCCAACATCACTGTGGTAGGACCCAGCATCATCATGGTTGGACTCAGCATCACCATGGTAGGACCCAGCATCATCATGGTTGGACTCAGTATCACCATGGTAGGACCCAACATCACCATGGTAGGACCCAACATCACCGTGGTAGGACCCAGCATCATCATGGTTGGACTCAGCATCACCATGGTAGGACCCAACATCACCATGGTAGGACCCAGCATCATCATGGTTGGACTCAGCATCACCATGGTAGGACCCAACATCACCATGGTTGGACCCAGCATCACCAGTGTTAGGATCCAGTATAAATTAAATAAACCTTTGGAGTCAAGAAGTGGATATCAGATAGAAAGTACCATATATTCGTAATTAATTAACTTTATTTTTTTGTCTCTTAACAGTACTGAGTGCTGTGTGCTCTCAGTGAGTTCTGAGTCCTCATTTTGATTCATGTCTTCAGATATTTTATCATACTGCTGGAGGTGCTGCAGACCTGATGGGGTGAATTGAAGCAGGGCGCTCATCCATCATGCGTGATGACACGCAACTATCTAGTCTGTTTGCTGACAATGGCCTATTTTTCACAACAGTGCATTTCATTTTGCAGGAACACGGACCAAATGTCATTTTTCAGCATTTTTTTTCCTTTCTGCCCAAAAGCAATCTCTCTAATGCATCTGAGACACAGAGCAGGATTGAATTTAACCCTCATTTTGGCGTCTCTTGCATAGATGATGCACTTGGAGTCTGTCAGCTTCAACCTCCTGAGCTGCATCTCTAAATAAAGAATGACAAACTTCACATCTGCACTGGAACACAACTCACGTTTAATCGATTGGATGCGAGCTCCAAATAAGCACTGACTCAGACTTTAGCAGGAATGTTTTTCAGCGTGAAAATCTCACTGTATTCTGGATGAAAGTCCACGTGAAGGCTGGTGATGGAGCAGAGGAGAGTGACAGCTGAATATGAAGACTTAAAAAAGAGAGGGAATAAGAGAGTGACGAGTGAGGAGATGAAAGAAGACTAATTTAAGAAGGTGCAAATGGGCAGCAAGGTATTATCGCCGCTAAAAATAGATTGAATTCTTTCATGGAGATTTACTCTGTGTATAGAAATAAAGATGTCAGCAGTGCTTCACTGCAGTCCTCTGACGTTGACGCATCCTGGGAGATCAGAGCTTTCTGGGAAAAAAAATGTTTATGGTTCAATTTTTCCCTCAGTGAATCAGTTTGATTGAATATTCCTGATATTCACATGTGGTGAAGTTTATGTGCCGTGAAGCTCATGAACTTGGACTGTATAAAAAGACCAACCGTGGTGTCTCACACAGGTTTTCTGAAGAGGGCAACAAGTAAGGTGGCTTCCAGGAGCCATTTCATGCAGACAGGTGAGCCTTGTAGGCTAATTTAAAAAGAGTTAGAGCTACTACATTACATTTAGCAGACACTTTTATCAAAAAGAACTTTAAACAGAAGAAATAAATCAGTATTCAGGTGAGTGCAACTAGGACACGATTCAAGTGCAGGTTAGGAAGTTCAAGAGAGATGACAGAAGGTATTCTTGGTAGAGGAGAGTTTTCAAGAGCTTCTTCAATGAAGAGAGGTCAAGACCAGTCCACGTTATAGTGAAGGAGTGACGTCACTGTACGCGGATGACTCATGTTTTATTGGATCAGCTGCAGGTAGCCAGTCTCTATCTCCATGAACAGAGGTGTGACATGGACCCTTGTGGGCTGATTAAAGTTCAGATGCACCACCGCAATCTAGATCTTCTGTACAGGTCTGAGCATAAGCTGCCAGGTAGGTCAGAGAGACGAGATTGTGGAGTCTGGTAGAGTTGTGTATCATCTGCATAGCAAATGATATGAGATAGTGATGTTTTGTTTGCGAACAAGTCGGCTCAAAGAGCCGATTCTTTGTCGTGAATGAGAAGAGCAGACTCCCATCAGGGAGAGCCGGATCTTCAGGCAACAGCAGCTCCTGCTCAGGTCTGCTGAGAAACCATGCCGGGGGCAGACAGATCATGCGGCCAATCACATGCAAGGACACATGAGGATCATACCATTATGTGAAAAAGGAAGGCAGCAGACGCTCCAAATACAGCAGGTGTAGTGGTACAGACCAGGCACACAGAGAGATTTAAATGGATTTAAATATGAGGACTTTGGGAAAAGTAAAACGAGTGAAAAACGTAAGAGAAGATACAGTTTAACAACAATGAAGACTGCAAAGAGGAGTGCAAATTTGAGAATTTCAGAAAATTTCAGAAAAACTCGTAATTGCTTACCAACACAAAAAAACATTCATAATTGCTAATAAGGCTAATTAGGCTAATAAGAAGGCTCAGAGTGATACTAAATGAAGAGCTACTTGGGAGAGCTGGCTCTTTTAAGGGAACCGGGCCTAAAGAGTCGAACCTTTGAAAAGAGCCGGACTTCCCATCACTAATATGAGAAGCTGTGTGGTCCAGAGAGGTGGTCTATGGCAAAGAGAAGGGGCCCAAGCACTGAGCCCTGAGGCCCCCCTTGGAAAGCTGGTGAAATGAAGACATTTTTCCTTGCCATAACACTTTAAAAGAACGTAAGATCGGATCAGAACCAAGAAATCCCTCAACCTCAGATGACTGAGATGGCCCGTTTAGACCCTTTTCGTGACTCTGGTCTGCAGTTTGCTGCCACCCTTCCCAGTTTCCACCTGTAGGCTCTGACATGGAGGATTTGTCTTTATTTTAACCTTCTCGTATGCCTTCAAAGTCCTGAGTTAACATTTAAGACGGAGGCCAGGGGAGACTGAGCCACGTTTGGAGCTTGCTGGCTTCTTCAGGCTCCACATGCTTCTCCTGCCTCTCTACATACTGACTGAGCTGCAGACAACGTCCTTGGTGTCCCTGCAGACGGATTTCCAGTGAGGGAGGAACATTTAAATCGTAGAGTGCTTTATGAACCACAGCAGCGGGTGGAGTTTAAAGACGGTGAGCAGATTCTCAGAAGAACTTCCCTTTAAGATTTTCTGAGAACTTGTGAACATTGAACGCTTTATTTCTTTTCTTTACCTTTTCTGCTGTTAACAACCCGGGGTCTGATTTCATTTTGAAAAACATCCTTATCAAATACCAGGACACATCTCCTTATCTAAGCTTGGTGAAAAGCTTCTCCATCAGGACTCCTGTGAAATATGTGAAAATGTATTCCGCCATATGAAATAGTTTTTTCACATTTTCCCAGAGCTCAACTGTGACCTTTCTTGGGAACACATCGTACTGTTGGTTTCCCTGTAAAACAAAATAACAGAAAAAGTAACCTCGTGTTCCCAGCAGTTATTCTCCAGTCCTGACTTACTTCATCTTCAACACTCACAAATACCCCTCATTCTTATCTTTATTGCATATTCCGTTTTATTTATCTCATCTAAAAGCACACGCTGTGCTTTTATTTTTAGATGATAGCCGCTTTGAGCTTTTTAAGATCCACTTTATTCTCGATTTTGTGCGGTCCGCACAGTTGTGGAGCGATAACAAAGAAGTAATTTTTTAACGGATTCTTTTGGATTTGGATCCACTTTCAGATTCACTTTTGTTTCCACTCAGTGTCATTTCAGCTACAGTACAGTATTACTGACTCTCACAGAAATAAAAAGTGCCTTTAAAGCCATCCATCCATCTCCCTCTCCCCAGACACCTCATCCAGCTCTTCCTGGAGGTCTTCTCCTGCTTGGACATGACTGAAGCTCCTCCCCAGGGAAGCATCCAGGAGTCATCACAACCAGAAGCCTGGATCACCTCAGTCGTCTCCCCTCCATGTGGAGCATCTCTCAGTGGGAGTCCAGTCATCCAGTGGAGGAAACTCATACTTAGGATCTTGTTATTTTGGTGACTGCCTGCAGATCGTGATCAACATCATCCAAACATCACCCCAGCTGTGAAACATGACGGAGGAAGCATCATGATCTGGTTTTGCCATCATCACTATTAAAATGAATTCTCCAAATTTGCCAAACAATCTTGGTTGTAGCTCTAACCAGAGGCAGTTGGAGAAACAACAGTAGCCCACCTCCTGGATCAGGAGGTCCTTTGGCTGGTTTTCAGACCTACACTGTCACTGTCTTCAGCTGCCTGCTTCTTAGTTGTAGTTTCGCTCTTTGACATGGATGTCCTGTGTGGATGTGGTTTTGTCGAAAACACCTCATGACTAGATCTAATCTGATGAAACCAAAATGCTTCTGACACACAGGTGTGACAGGTGGACCAGTTTCCTTTGGAGGAGAATATTAAATCGGTGGGGAGACCCTACCCTGGCTCTCGGGTGTGGCGTGCCCATCTGGATCTTCATGTGGGCCTCCTAACTCCCGTCTCCAACCTCCAGGCTCAGCGGGACAATAAATCACGCGACTAACAGAGTGAAAAACCCCGTCAGCTGAGAAAAGATGGCCGTTTATGAATATATATGGGGAGGGCACGCGTGTCTGTGCCGTCTCGCCATCTCAGGTCTACGCTCTCTGACATGATTGAAGGATTTTTATGATCCTGATGGCGCCACACCGGCTGCGTGAGAGCAGATATTCACGTGCACATGGACTGCAGACGCTCACTTGACATGCATGAATAGCAGTCAGTGTGTGAGTGTGTGTGTGTGTGGGGGGGGGGTTTCACACAGTCAGCAGCTCTTTCGCTGTTTCATCTCCTTTATCTATCTTCCATCAGATCGGACAGAGTGACAGATTGCTCTTTGGGTTGCTGACCATGGTGCTGCAGGCTCCTGTCAGCCAATCACAGCAGAAGGGACCAAATGAACAAGCTGACCCCCCTCAGGCCATCACACTCTCCACACACCCTGGTTTCCTCCCCACCAGCCACTTCTATGACACGTCTGAGGACCACACCACAGGTCTTCTGTTACTGCTAAGATTTGAAATAGATGAGATGATTCATCTTGTTTCTGAAAAGAATTGACTCTTTGAATCAACAGATTCACTTGAACTCATCTGAAATATGACTTTTATGCATCTATTTAGCCAGGAAATGATACATTTAGTAATTTACTGTTAAAACAAGCAACAGAAACCAAATGTTTCAGCTTCTAATTTTCTCTTTGACAGTAAAAATTGAGTTTCAAGTGACCACATGAACAAACTCTCTAATATCCACTTTGATCCATCCATCGACTTCTGCTCAGTGTCGGGTCCACTTTGATTTATGAGTTTATTTTCTTGATCCAGCGCTGAAAAAACATTAGCTAAGAAATGAAAATAACTCAGTTCCAGTGTTTTTTATTTGTTTTTTTTTTTTAACTTATATTGTCTTTTATCTTTGACAAGAATTTTTTTAAATTAAATTTTCTGTTATAAATTCAATTGTCTTTATTTTTCTTTAGTATTTTCTAAAATGTAAATTATTTATAATGTACTATAAATCTTTAAATTTATTTCTTCTTTTCATTATTTAAAAAATGATTATTATTTAAGTTATTTATTTTTCATATTTTTTTTTATGTATAATTATCAATATTATTTTTTCTTTTTTGTCTTTCAGCGACCTGGAATGAAGGATTCGTTTCTTCTGTATCGCGTCTGTTTTTAAGTCGTCATCGAACCCTTTAACATCTGTCCGATCGAGCCTGGAAACAAGAGTCACTTTGCTGAGATGAGACTTTTGGGGAGATGAAACACGCAGAAGAAACGGCTGCAGGCACCACGGTACGTTTTGTACCGAAGGAAACGACTGGACCTAGAACCCCCCAAAAATGTTGTTCTGACCAATGAAGTTGAGACAGAAAAATAAAAAGACGTATCATTTTTACACCCTGACATTCAAACTTTGAGCTCACACATCCTCCCTCATTTTCATTTTTCCTCTCCAAACATCTCAGTTTACGGTCCATTCTTCTGCCCGCCTCATTTTCACTTTCCTTACAGTCCTTTCATCTATCGACTTCTACACTTCCTCTTCCATTGGCCTTCTTCACTTCTTGTCATTTCTTTCATCTCAAATCAATTCTTTTCATTATTTCCATTAAAGTTTCTTTTTTCTTTGTTAATGCTTCTTATCTCCTGAATCCGTCCATTGATTTTGTCTTTTCCTCTCTTCTTTCCTCCTGACCCTACAACCTCTCCATCTCTCTGCCCAGCTGCTTCTCCACCTGTACTCTCTTTCGTAATACTCTTTTTTTCTCTCCTTTTTCTTGCTTTAATGATCATCCATCAAACAACTGCTTAATTCACCACTTCACTCCTTTTTTTGCTCTTTTTAATGCTTTCAGCCTCCTTCCATCTCTGACCTCAGAGCCTCACCTCATGGCAGCAGCAGCATCATCATCAACTCCTTAATCCCTCAGGAAACATACTGCATCCCAATCACCACGGCAACAGCTCCACCCTTGCTGTCGCAGCAATATCTGTGAAGAGAAGCAGCTGCTTCCAGGTTTTCTGCTTTTCACAGGTTTTACTTTCAACACGTGTTTTATTTTTCCAAAAGCCTCTCTGGTTAGTTCTAAAAGCTTCATCAGTAGGATTTGTCGAGTGCTGATTGACAAAAATTGACAGAAAGACTTCTGGATGGAAGGAGAAACGTCTTCCATTCCAGTTCCCTCGATTCAGGTCTCGATCAGACCTTTGAGAGTCACAGTGAGCTGGACGAGTGGCTCTCTTCACCTTCGTTCATTTAAAGGAACATATTTCAGGAGCTCCATGGTGACGACTTCTCCTTTTCCTTTCAGCGACCCCTGAAGACAACGGGGGTTATCTCTGTCTAACCCTGTCCTCTGCATCCTCTTCTCTTCATGTCCTCTTACACTAGGTCCCTAAATATCTCCAGCCTTCCTCTAGACCTCCAACATCATCATCCTCCTACAGATGTATGCACTGACCATCCCCTGTGCATGTCCAAACCATCTCAGTCTGTCCTCTCTGACTCTCTCCAGAACATCTAACATGTCCTGCCCCTCTGATGACCTCATTGCTGGTCCTATCCATCCTTGTCACTCTCAAAGAGAACCACTCCTTTCCAGGACATACCTCCACCTGCTCTCTGCTCTCACAACAGACCACAATGTCATCTGCAAACATAGTCCATGGAGAGCCCATCCATCACCATAGTAACAAGGAAGGGGCTCAGAGTTGATCCCTGCTGCAGTCCAACCTCCATAATTCTGCGTGTTACCTTCCTACCTGCCAACCATTCTCTTTTTTTTCCCAAAAAAAGAGAAAATGTTACCAGCTGTTTGTATCTGAATTGCAAGTGATCTAAAATGTAAACGTCTGAGAATCAAATAACCATTTTTTTACGTCAGTTTAGCTCTTTGGCTTTTGTATCATTAGATAACGTACTTCAATTGTTTTGGAGTAAAATTTACATCTTTGCAGAAGCTTAAAACTTTAAGACAACTAAACCCATTCTCACCATAATTTACTACATAGCTACTCCTGTAATGATGGAGATGATGGAGCTGCAGGAGAGGAAACAAAGAAGACATAGCAGCTGCAGTGGTCAACACACAGCTGCAGTGTTGCATCACAGACCAATCCCGTCCAGGCCATGAAAGGGTTAAACAATTTAACAATGCGGGTAACCAGTCAACAGCTGGAAGGTGACCAAATTATTTAATATCCGCAGTGTGGCGCTTAAAACGGGCTACGTTTTGTTGCCCTATTAGTTCAGGGTCACATAACTGCTCTGGGATCTGTCAATCAGTGCCTCAGTGGACACGCCCCCCACACACCCCCTCCCTGACACGCCCCCAGCGCTTCAGAGCAGAGCTCATTTTCTAATGATTCTCAGAGCTAATTTTATGTCGCCGACAGCTGTCTTCAGCACTTCTGAATAAAACTTTTAGCTTTAATGGGACAGGCTCCCCTGGAGTTTTTAAAACAGGCCTCCTCTCTTCCTGTTTTTAAATCTCTCTTAAAAACACACTTTTGTTCATTGGCTTTTGACACACAGTGATTTTTATCTTGTATGGTACCTTAAAACACTTAATATTCAAACATGCTTTTTTTATGTAAAGTCAGAAAACACAGACACCCACCACAGAAAAAAAACCCAAAAAAAAAACCCAAAACAGTTTAACCGCTGGTGTTGGTGATTTCCCTTCTTGTTGTCATTCAGTGAAGAAGAACTTCAGGTTTTCCCCCAACGGTCTCCGTGGACCAAAAGCTGTGATGATACGAGAGACACGTCAAAGTCTGTTTCATCCCAGACCGCATCATCACCATGGTTACCGTTAAAGAGCTTGCTTGCTTTCTTAGCCAGCTATATATATATATATATATATATACATATAGCATTTGATTTTTTTTTTTTTTTTTTAGAAATCTCAGATTTCACTGACCTTTATGACTCGTCTGTGATGGAGGAACGAGGTGGTGGTTTTGGAGAAAAACAAAGAAAAATGTTAAATTGAAACTGCATGTTTCCGTGTGGATGCACACAAACACACACACACACACACACACTTTCAGAGAATCCCCGGGGTGTGAAGTGTGTGCAGCGTGTGATTGCTGAGGGGTTTCGCCGCGCCCACAGCTGAGGGGAAGAGCTTTGACACTTTAAAGATGTTTTATGTTCTGAGGACATTTGTGTATGCAAATGCTGAGATTTATGAAAATAAACCCCCAAACACCCTGATCTGGGGCAGCTCCTAGAGCTGCTGATGAATATTGCCCACTCTTGTGGAACTAAATGAGTGTGAAGCTGTGCATTAGAGGATTTTTTTCTTTTTTTAGATTTCTTTTGTCTGATATAAATCATTGATTTTAACTTCAATATCATCTTATAATATTTATATATATTTTTTTACTTAACCTTTTAATAAAATCTTTTATTTTTTTTGTAAATGTGTTTCGTTTGGATACTTAGGTTCATGCAGGGTGACGCCTCTGAGTTGTGCATCATCAGCATGGTGGTGATAGGAGAAGCCATGTCATCAAACCACTCGGCCCAGAGACCCAGAGACGTGGTGTGGCAGCAAAGGGGTCCAAGCACTGAGCCTTGAGGTACCCCGATGAAAGACGATGCAATGAAGACATTTTTCCTTGAATGACTCTAAAGCAGGGGTCTCCATCTGAATCATCTAAGATCTGCAGGACAGTCGCCCTTGAGGGTGTGTGAGACCCCTGCTCTAAAGGAACACCCAGTAAGATATGACCAGAACCAAGACAGCTCTGAACCAGGAAGGTGTGGTTACCAGGCTTGAAGGCAGCAGGTAGGTCCTGCTCTGGTGGTTAGCGCTCTCACAAGCTTGTCTTGGCAGCTCACGTGCTTCGGATTTCAATTTTAGCTGAATAATTATGAGGCGGCGTTTCTGCTTATGACTACTGACCTTTTTGTTTCATTTCAAAGTCACGTGATGGATTTTAGCAGCTAAGCAAGGCCATGAAGCACTTTGAAGCGCTTCTCAAAGTGCGTGTAGGTAATTAAGATTCAAACTTGATGCTTTAGTAGACAGCTGAGAGGAAATCAGCCCTAACCCTCGTCAGTGGCCTTTAAGATACTTAAATATCCTCGATTAAAGTGAATTTCAAGCATCAACTATGAGAGACAAAATGAGAAAAAAAAAATCCAGAAAATCACAGTGTCTGATTTTTAAAGAATTGACAGTGGGAAATAAGTATTTGTTCAATAAGCAGTTTTTTTTCGGGGTTGTTGCTGGACAACACGGACTTTCAACTCCCTCCAAAGATTTTCTATGGGGTTGAGATCTGGAGACTGGCTAGGCCCCTCCAGGACCTTGAAATGCTTCTTATGAAGCCACTCCTTGGTTACCTGGGTGATGTGTTTGGGATCATTGTCCTGCTGAAAGATCCAGCCATTTCAAGGAGGTTTTCACTCTAAATGTCCCCATCCATGGCCCCATTCATTCTTTCCTTTACACAGATCAGTTGTCCTGGTCCCTCTGCAGAAAAACAGTCCCAAAGCATGATGTTTCCACCCCCATGCTTCACAGCAGGTCTGGTGTTTTTGGATGCAACTCAGCATCTCCTCCAAACATGACAAGTAAAGTTTTTACCAAAGTTCCAGGTCTGTGAGAGCCAGAAATCTGGCTGGTTTGGAGGTGACCAAATATTTATTTCCCACCATGATTTGCAAATAGATTCTTTAAAAGCCAGCCACTGTGATTTTCTGAATTTTTTTTTCTCATTTTGTCTCTCATAGATGAAGTATACCTATGATGGAAATGACAAGAATCTCATCTTTTTAAGTGGGAACATGCACAATTGATGGTTGACTAGATACTTTTTCTCCCCACTGTACCTCCAAAAAAAACCACACACACACAAAAAAAGACGTATGGGACAAGGCTGAAAATCATGCCCGTGACCTTTAGGTGCAGTGACACTGCATTAAAACAGGCACAAAATTTTCAAAATTTGTGATTCTTTTTGGAAATCATGGACCCTACATTCTCTGGATTAAAGAAGAGAGGGACCATGCTGCTTATTATTAGTGTTCAGTTCCCAAACCTGCATCTCTGATGGTATATGATTACAATAGTGTCTGTGGCATTGAGAGCTTGCAAACCTGGAAAGGAAACATCAATAATGAAAGATATCTGAAAGTTTTAGAGCAACATTTGCTCCCATTCAGATGTCTATTGTGAAGGACTTTACTGCATCCATTATAATGTCTAGGTGCTGAACTCACTTCTAGATCTCTCAACAATTACAAACAATTAATGCATGATAAAATGAAAACAATGTCAAACTCCAGGGACTGCTTTGAAGTTTGAGGAAGAGGTAATACTACCGTGGTAAGCATCACCATGACACAACTTTTTATTCAAACTGCTGTTGTGAATAAAATAAGAGTGTATGAGATTTGCAAATAATTATATTTTAATTTTATATTTATTTTGCACAATGTTACAAATTATGGGAAGAACTGGCTTTGTAGATTTATTTATTTCCCATATTTGTCTTCACCCAAGTTCACATGCTGCTTTGTTTGTGACCCTGAAGTGGGTAGCACAAAGCTGTAATGCTGATTTCAAAAAGAGGCACACTCAGAGGGGATCCTCTGAACTTCTGGGGGTGCCTAGCTGACTCCGCCCCTTTAAACCAGCTGTAAAGACATGATTCATCAGCCTGTTTTCGTACTGTCTGCCTTTGGTATGCTGACCTAAATATATTACTGGCTCACAAAGTGGAGGAGTGCAAGGCACCTGCTTATTTTTCACCTGATGTGTACAAGTATGTACTGGGAATGCATAAAAAAATCTTTCATTGTGATGACTGCAAAACAAGTATTTTGTTTTTTGTATTTAGAATAACTCCTGTTGATATAGATATATTTGGGCTTAAGAAATGCAGAAAAACCTGTATAGCACATATAGAAAATAGATAAACATGATTTGACCTCTTTCAAAAGCCTTTTGAACATTTAGATAATGATTGGATCAGAGGGATGGCTCCAGACTTAGTCTGACTTGAACTTGCAAGCATGTGTGCTGTATAGTGGCACAAAGTGTCCGGCAGATATACATTCAACACATGCAGAGCCGTGACCACACACTACTCCTCTCGTCACACATTCTTTTTGCGTCTTGCCAAAGGTCAGCGAGCATCAAGTAAGATATCAGATGCATTCAGAGGCATGTGTTAGTTCTACCGAGAGACACTCACCGCTGTAATGTAAGCTTATTTTATAAGTGGGAATGAAATGAACATAAAATGTTCAGAATGTATTCAGTTTTTTCTTAAATCTGCCTCTAAAATAGTGTCTTTTAACAAGTGTAAGAATGGCTTCCAACTTATCTTTTTTTCAGTTTCAGCACATTTGTGTCACTTGTTCACACACCCTTAATTTTACCAGTAATAACTGAGAGATGCTGAGCAAGAATGCCAAGAAAGATATAAATTTACCACCACAAGACAGAGGAGAACATTTAAAACCATGGATTTTTTGTTCAGAGGCATTTTCCAACCTCTGCGCCCTCCCTCAGCTTCTGAAATGCCAAAGGCATCTGGACGACAGTTCTTTACAAGCTTTCAAATTGTTCTCCTTTTCCCAAATTCAGACTGAAGCAGAATGCTGCTTTTGTCAGTGTTTTCAGAGTGACACTTGACAGATTTGGCCTTTCCCACTTTTTTTTTTATTTTTTTGTGCTCTGGGACGTGTTTATCACAATCAAGGGTCACAGCCGTGGCATACTTTCACTACAGGTGCCAATACATCATAAATGAAGCAGGCATGTGAAAATTATGACCACATGGTTCCCAATTTTGGCACCACACAGAGAGCTGAGCTGCAAAGAAATGCCTCAGTGGAATTCCAATGGGTCACTTTTTCACCACTCTGTCAAATCCCCAAGCCCACATATAATACTGGCTCCAGTTAGAGTCCATCCTCACTGTGCTCCTAATGTTGTTTTAGAATGTGTACATTCACTTGATACCACGTCAGGTGTTTGTGCCACGTGAGTGTGATTTAGCTCCTTGCATGGCGCTGCTGGAACTGTGGCAGCTATAGTCTCGTCTTGTGTGTGCAGACAGGACGGGACGCAGCAGCTGGGAATGTACAATGAACCTCAAAGGGAGGAGCCAAAGTCAGCGAAAGTGAGGTCAAAAGGAAGGACAGAAATGCTGCACTCTGTCCACAAATCAGCACCGAGAGGGAAAGTAGGACTGCAGCCATGTTATGGATTCTTATTAGTGTAATAGTGCAGAAAGAAAAGATGATATTCCTCTTTCAGATCACTAGTTGTGAGAAATTCTGATACTACACCCTCTAATAAGTTTCATACAAGCATTGTTTTTTCTCTCAAACCTAAAAAGGAAAATCTGTGATATTCCAAATTACTCAGGAGTTCAGTTTCAGTTTCTCCTGCTTAAGCCTCAGTATGAGTGCTGCTAAGTCGTCCATTCTGGGTTTGTGTGAAACACAAGCTGATGTGGTGATCGCATAGTTGTTTGAACACGGTTTTTTCCATTCTGCATTTACGGCGACCACCCACAGCATCGTACCGCACTATATGTTGCGCCAAACCACAATGAATGGAGAGGAAAGTCTTCAGTGTTTTATGGCCTCAATCCTCTGTCTCCTCTCATTTACTCTGCATGGACATCACATAACTACGTACTTGAATGTGGCTGCGTAGGACATCAGGACATCAGGGCACAGCTGCACTGAAGAAGAGGTCTCACCTGTTGGAAAAGCTCATCAAATTCTCCCCCAAGACAACTTCATATGCAAATATATATGTAAATACATATATGTGTGTGTGTGTGTATGTGTCTACATATATGTATACACACACATATATGTAAATATATTTGTGTGTGTATATATACACACACACACACACGTATTGAACGATATAGAATTTTATCTATTTTATCAACTTGTCCTCTGACGATGCGCTCTGTGTTGAAAGCTCAGTGAATCTGTGTTCGACTACTCCGTCTAGGCTGCATTGTCGAGTGCAGATCCACTGAGCGCCTCCCACATTCAAGCTAGTGAGACTGAGCTGTTTCTACACCGGAGCTGTTGCCGACAACAGTCAGGAAGACGAGCATTTTTAAAATTACTGTATAACTCTTCAACTGTTTGCGGTTTTGCTATCGTCGTAATTCTAACGGATTCTGAAAGCTCAGAATCGCACCTTTGAGCTGATATTTAAGCAATATCACGCTGTTGTTCTGAATATCAGCACTGGTGTGATTCGGTCGTAGGCATGAGGCTGCAGATAATCACACCAATGCTGATATTCAGCACAACAGCACGACCTCAAGTGTCATATTGCTATTATACAAAAGTTCTACAAGCACATTTTATCATTTCGTTTCATCATCGTTTATGATTTGTTGGTTTATTTAATCATTTATTTAGCTCCGCCAACACAAATAGTTCCACAACTAGGTTGTTGCCAGGCAACACATAAACATTTCCTACACACAAACTTGCAACTCTGTGTCTGCATATTACCGCTACTTTGTATGATTTACATTTATCTGAATGTTTCCTTTTATTGTAAAACCACTGAAATAAGAGTCTGTTGACAGACTTTGGTTGCTGATGTGTGTTTCTGATGAGTTAACAGCACGTTGCTGTCTGATCTAAGATGGTTAACTGATGTAAGATTAATTAATGGTTATTAGAACCCCTGTACAGCGGAGTGTACTCTACATCGGCACTCATGGAACGTCTCTAGTCCAATTAAATTACTTTGTCGGAACTAATTCTTGTGAAAACATTATATACATCAGCTGTGTCCCCATCCAGCGGCCGCATCCTTCGAAGGCCGCATTTGAAGGCCGATTATGTCACAGCGACACACCGAAGGCTGTCCCAATTCTAAGGATCCTTCAAATGCAGCCTACAAATTTTCCCCGATTTGAGGGACGGGTCTGGTGTATCCTTTTCGGTCCACCCTATCCCGAGATACATTGCAGGTATACCGGATGTTTCTATAGTAGCTGGGACAGAGCTGTGTACGCAAAAAGAGATTATGGTGATAGGCTTTTGTCATTTGTCATTTGCGTAGACATTTTTTGTATTTTATTTTGTCAGAAATCATCAAGACAGCAAATGAGCTAGTACAGCGGTCTGTAGTTCTTCAACTATTGCTGCTTTTATTAAGCTTTCATTAGCTTTCATTAAGCTGAGAAAACAGAACAGCCGCCTC
>JBAMYA010086977.1:0-22363 GCA_037176975.1 Arrhamphus sclerolepis | reverse complement strand
TGCTGTCAGAATAAGGAAAGACTGCATGGTTCGTCCACCGTTTGTGGAAGAAAATAGAAAATGTAAATAGGCATGAATCAAAGGCAAATGGATTTTCTGTTTCCAGTTGCCTTTGATTCATTCCTTTAACAATAACCAAACTGGATGACAGCAAGTCTACACCAACATACTTAGTCCTGCTGAGAAAATCACCATCAGACTGACTGGAATGACAAACATTAAACTGTGATATCTGCAGGATCAAAACTGTATATTTCTCCATCAGATCAGCCTTCCAGTAATCAGACATCCGTTGGTCCGTCCACCCTTCCTGCTTCTACAGCAGCCGCACAGACCTCAGGTATACAGATGTTTCATGTTTCAATCTAACCAAGTTAAGCATCCCAACTGAGGTGCTGAGTGATTAGAGACAGTGAGAAACAATTATACGACTCAAAACTTTGTATTTCTCCATCAGATCAACCTTCCAGTAATCAGACATCCATTGGTCCGTCCACTCTTCCTACTTCTACAACAGCTTCACAGACATCAGGTAAATGAAAACAAGTTTCATCTGTGCCAGTGTTACTGCTCTCACTTTATCATGAAGTTGACTCCGGACAGGTTTACATTGTGTCTTCATCCCTCCTGTAACAGTATACTACTTTATCGACATAGAGGTGAATGTCACCGGACAGAAGAATGAGTCTGAGATTATTGCCTGGGTGTGTAAGGAAACATAACTATGATTAAACACACAATGTTAAAATCCTGTAAGTAAAACAAATAACACTCACTTTCTCTTATTCAGCTTGAGCAGGTGTTCCAAAACAAGTTGGAGGACTGTCTGCTTTCAGACTCTGATGAAACAACTGCTGCACCCACATCTTCACCAGTGACACCTGCAAATGTAACAGCACAACAATATAACTTCACAACAACTTCAGAGACGACATCATTACAAAACTACAGTGATACCACAGCTGCAGCATCAACAATGTTAAAAGGGAACTACACAACCACAGCTGCTGCATCAACAATGTTAAAAGGGAACTACACAACCACAGCTGCATCAACAACGTTAAAAGGGAACTACACAACCACAGCTGCATCAACAATGTTAAAAGGGAACTACACAACCACAGCTGCAGCATCAACAACACTGAAAATGAGCATAAGAGCTCCAACAACAGTGTTGAACAACATAGTAACTGATGCCATAAATGACATCACCTTGACATCAACGCCTCAGAGCCACAACAGGCAAACAGGTTCAGCTGAAACCAGCATGACGACAGAGACGTTTCCAAGTTTAAGTCTCTCGAGGAAGAAACGTGTGGTTCGGGACATTGCTGCCATTCTAACACAAAGCAGGTATTACTGAAAATATTTATATGACATGAAAAGGTCAGACCATTTTTATGTTTTGGTTTGGGGCGGGGTGGGGGGTGGGGAGGTTGCATTGTGCTGTTCCAAAAGTGAATTCAAATACTGTTGTTAGGTTCACTAGTGTGACAATGATAAGACTGTCATGATTTTGTCTTTATCACACTATCACTACCACACCATCTCTGAAGTATTTGGAAGTGATATAATTATATAAAATAACCATTACTGTTAATGCTGATGGAAATTCTTCTGACGAGAACACCACCAGGCTCTGAGATGCTTTTCCAGACATTTACTGCAACTTACTTCAGTTGCTAGGTGTTTGTGGGCCTTTCTGCCTCCAGCTTTGTCTAAAGTAACTGGAAAACAAGCTCTACTGGGTTAAGATCAGGTGACTGCGGCATTGAAGAACGTTTTTTCTTTGCCCACAATTTGCATCTGTACTGTGAAGCACTGTTCTACCAGTTTTGTAGCATTTGGCTGAAAGTGAACAGACTGAACCATACATGCCCATACCATAACGCTACCACCACCATGTTCGCTACATGAGGTGATCTGCTTTGGTTCATGAGCAGGTCCAAACTTTTCTCTTCCATCATTCTGATGCAAGCTCATCTTAGTATCATTCAAACTGTACAAAGAATCTGATTTTCTGCTGACATCTAATCTGACTTTCCTGTTCTTGAGCGCCACCAGAGGTTTGCACCTCGTTGTAAACCCTCTGTATTTACACTCATAAAGGTGTCTCTCGAGTACAGACTGAAAACAATCCTGTCACCTTCTCCACAGTATTTATGACTTCTGTTGAGGAGGATTTTCTTCGCAGAGGAAAGGACTGTGTGTTCATCCACTTTAGTTGGCCACCATGGTCTTTAAGGGTGTTCTTTTGAGGTCATCAGTGTTTTATTTATTTAATTAGAATGTTCCAGACCGTAGATTTGGCCATATGTCTGGGTTTTGCTTGCTCTCATGTTGCTTTTTTCATTCCTCACTTGCATTGAGAGCTCCTTGGACATAATCTCGGTAGCTCCAGACAACCAGCTGCCAAATACCGCATCAATAACTGATATGAGCTCCAGACTTTTCATCTGCCTCATTTGTCTTGAATTAATGAGGAAATAAACCACTACTGGCAAAGAAACTTCTTTTCAGTCAATTATCCAAATACTTTTCAGTCCTTGAAAATTAGGGTACAAAAGCAGTAGCTGCAATTTATTTGTGAAGCTGCGAATTTACATTACATGACATATTTGGTTATTTTATTTCAGATCTGTTTTCATGATCCTTTTGCAGCAGAACATGCACAGTGATTATTTATCTGAAACAGTAGTGCCGCAGTAGCACAAAGCCGACACACTGTTTAACGCTAACAAGTCTAACTGTATTAACTCTGCATCAATTTACTTTCCAGTGATGAAACTCAAACTTCTCTATTTCAAGTAAGTTAATATTTACTTTTATCTGCAGGATTTACAGTTTGCAAACACAGGTATTGTGACTGATATTTGTTTTAACAGGGAATTGAAGTGTCATGCTCGGAAAAATCTGCAATAAAGTAAGTGGAATGATGCACAAGTGCCACCTGTGTACGTCATAATGCTTTGGTCGCTGAAACTGTTATTTTGCTTCAGAAACACGAAGTGCACAGTGACGCTGCAGCTCAATCAGACGTTACCTCCATGTTGCATCCTCCGAACTCTCTGCGCCGCCAGTAAAAACTCCAGTAGCATCTTTGTGGTGGGAAACAAGGTTGATAGACTGAGTGCGTAATGCATTGCCTTAATTAAATAAATAAAGGCACTAACCTGAAGGGTTTCCATTTTGTAATAAATCTTATGTGTCCTGGGACAGGTGCAGGTTGTGATGCCAATCCAGAGGAGGAAAAGAGTTGCATTTATTCTGGTCAACTGGGTGCCAAATGGTAAGGTGTTTGATATTTGTTTGGTCTATTGCAATAAAGTAATACGGGCAAACCTCTGTCAAGGCTGAATGAAATAAATAAAATCCCCTGAGTCACATCTTTTTCATCCAAATCCTTCTATCTGGCTAAAAAAAAAAAAACCCTCCTTGTAACTAAACATCTGTGCAAAAAGATTCAGATGAAATGCAAATCCACATGATTTACATTTGAAGATCTACAAGTTCAGAAAGCATCTGTCATTCGATTTCTTTAATTTGAACATGTGCAGCAACAACAGTCAACAACCTGCAGCTTTCATTTGTTTGCTTTCAATTGCACAACAACTTTTTTTTTTTATCTTAACATACAATCATACTTACACAACCAGCGGGATTTTCTGGTATTTCTACAGTTTTATGTTTGCTGTTGTAGTTGCTTTACTCTTTTTCTTTAATCTTCATTGTTTTCTGACAATTTGAAATTCAATTTTAGTTAGATATCATCTATTACAATACAAATTGTCTCTAGGTGCTTTACAGAGACCCACCAAGCAAATTAAATATTAGAAATATTAATAAATATTAAGTAAATTAAACAACAGCAAGTAAAACAACAAAAAAAACAACTCAACATCAATATTTTTAAGGGAAATAGTGACAAAGAAAAACTCCTCTTTACGAGGGAGAAGCAGTAGATTGAGATGTTGCATAGCAAGAAAATAGAATTAAACCTCTTTTTTTTTTAACCTAATTGTATACAAGACTTCCCTCTTTACTTTAAAGCTTGCTTACTAAATTAGATTAAAATAAAGGAAAAAGCACATATTTTTAGTGCAAAACAGCTCTGGTGGTGGTGATTCCAGATAAAAATGTATTTTTTGAAGTGTTTATAGAAGGTTTAGTTACACATTTTATGCTGTTTCTCTTTGAACAGTCAAGAGTCTGGACCTGCATATGTGGTTTCACAAAACAACTCATCTGTCTGTAGTCCAAGTGAGTGCCGAACATTTCTTTTAAACTTCCTGAAATGGAATAAATTCCTGTTTTTTTGTTATTTTTCCTAAAATTATTTGAATTAAATTGAATCATCTTGCCAAGAGGCGTTCAAACCTGAGAGTACTCAAGGGTTAATTAGTGGGACGGGCTACAGCATGTTGCAATACCTCTTTGTTCCATTAGAGGTCTGGTCTTAAGCCAGGAACTGATGCAGCTTCTTGTGAAATGCTGCCCCCATGTGGTCAGAAGTGGCATTGCTACAACGAATAGCTTAAAAAAGACATCATAATTAAGTGGTAGAAAGTTAAAAGAAACTAAAAATCCTCATGTTTCACTAAATCATCCTGCTTGACTTTCTTACAGACAACTGCAGCTGCTCTACTTACTGCAATCAGTTAGGTTGGTGTTTTATCACTGAACAAAATCATCTAACTTTTTATTAAAAGACCTATCATTTTGGCAACTTTTAATTAGTTAATTGTGTTTCTGTTTTCAGATGCATACTATACTTTCGATATTTCAGTACAAGATCCCAAGATGAACTTTTCACACGTCTCCTATCTGGTAAACTGCCACTCACACTCAGAACGTTTTGGACTTGGTTCGTTTTGTTGCATCAGACAATAATATTGACTGAATTTCCACAGATTTCACTGCTTAAGAACCAGTCCATTTGCACTGGCGCTGAAAAGTGAGTTTGACCTTTTGTGGAAGCATATGCAGATGAAATTTTGCAGAAATAAAACTGTATCCAGTTGAATGTGAATCACAATTGCTGTTATTTTCTTTTGCAGTACATCATGTCAGCTGTCCATCGTTGCATCTAAATACAAGGTAACCACAAAAGCATCGTCATATTGCTAAAACTGCTCCTCCTCTGTTACTAGTATAGCTATTAGTTGGAGGAAGAGTGAGCACAAGTTACAAAAGTTGGCCATATTATCCTAAAATAAAGGGAATAACTTTACTTATGTGCAAAGACAACTCTGTTTTTGGAGCTACTGGTCGTTTGTTCCAGGTTTGAGCGACCACATGAGAAAACAGTCTGAGATTTGCATTTGTTTTGTTTTCAGCAGTCATCATCTGTAATTTAATATGATTCACTTTGAGAATGATATACATTTGATAAACCTGTAAAAAACCACCTTGAGTTGTTGTACAGCAGACATTTACATTTCTGTATCTTATATGGATATTTCTCTTCAGGATAACAATTTGGCTTGTGAAGGCACAGAAACCAAGTGAGTGGCATCATTCTGCCTCAGTTCATTTCTTGGGAGCAAAATTTGCACAAACAAGCACATTTGCAACTGACATCTGCATGTTTTTTTTATTTGTTTTGTTTTTGTTTTTCTCTTCGAAGTCTTAAAAGTTGCAGAGTGATTTTAGGCTTCGTCCTCGAGGTCCCCATCTGTGCAGTGGCAGCAGCTGTGATGAACATATTTCAGTCTGAAGAGCAAATACGCTATGATGGGCAAATGAGGCGAGCAGGTGCGTTGACAAAAATGCTTTGGAAAATCACAACTAAAAGTAACTGTAGGTGTGTTGTGTTAAACATCTTCTTTGTGTTTTGTCTTGCATCTCTCACAGCAATTTGCAGAAATGTTGGTGTCAGCGACAATCCACTGGAAGGCCAGGTCACATGGGCAGAAAGTGTCTTTGAGCCTGCAAACTTTTGCAGAGAAGTAAAGGAGACCAACATCAGACATTCATGGTTTGTATGATGTCACCTTCACGATATCCTCTGTACAACCTTAAAAAAAGATAAAAAATACTAATAACATAATTAATTCAGTGATAACCTGATATTTGCTGTCATTTTGTTTACATATGTTCATCCCAGATCTTTTTTTTTTATCTTTTGCATTCTAGTCAAGCAGGAAAACACGTGGCGTTGCAGCTGCAGGAGTGGTGCCCGACCAGTGCTGGTCCTACAACGACGCATCCCAGCGTGACAACGATCCAACCAGACAGAATCACCTCTTCTGTAAATGAGAGCGTGGACACTACAGCAACAAAAACAACGCTGCCGAAGACAACAAGGGTCCTGAAGGTCACCACGTCTGATGCTGACGCCAAAGCGACCACCACCGTGACTACAACGGTCAACAAAACTACAGTCACCACTTTAAAACCTGTTTCTGTGGTCTCCTCAAGTCCAACAACCAATGCATCATGTGAGTTGTGCACATTTATGTAGCAGACCTCTGCACTTTACATTTTCTAATCTTTTTGATTTTTTGTGATGGGCCCACACAAAGTAGTACAAAATGATAGAGTGAAATAAAATTAAATATTTAATATAGTATTTACGAAGGTTAGTAATTTAAAAAAAACTGTTGCATACCTATGCTGCGTCCAATCACCTTTCTGTTCTTATATTTGTTTAAACACATTAATCATGAAGTTTGACATGAAAACAAAGTGGTGATTTGCATCCAACAAGGAATTGTGGGAAGGAATAATCTTGTTTCCTTTCAGTGTTTCCTAATAAAGGAAACAGAAAGAATTTGAGCGGCTCTCATCAGGCTGCAGTTTAAGCGCTCCTGAATTATTTAATTCAGTTCAGAATCTTACTGAGAGAAAAAATAGAGAGAAATATTCAAACCCTTTAGCCTTTCATAAAATACTGAGATCATGTGAAGTGGATGTGAATTTAATATACGAGCAGTGAATCTGGAGACACTATTTTCCCTTTGATTATTTCGTATAAGATAATTACATTTTTAAAATACCAACATATGCATTTAAAATACTACTTAAAATGCATGTTTTCAGGCTACAAACTTGGAGAATGACAGAAAACCCTCCAAAGAAACATGTTGCATGGCGCAGCATAGAGTCCTAGTCAGTTTTTCTGAAATGTCGTTGACAGCTGCTTTAAGCGAAGCCAACGCTCTGCTTGAGCGGACGAGCGACGTGTCCAAGCTGACGGCTGAGCAGATAGACCAGCTGGTCTCTGATCTGGAGAATCTTTTGTCGGGCCCAACTGTCAGCCTGGCGCTGGGAAACATCTCTGTCCACATCGTCAGCAATCTGCTGGGAGCCTCACCTGAGAAGCTGTCCAAGTCCTCCAACAGGTAACCTTTCCTTTCACCCTTCCCCAGTACCTGCTTATAAAACTTAGGAAATGTTGACCTTTTTGCAAGCTGTCTCGTTGAAGGTCCATCGTGGACAACGGCTGATTTATACTTCTGCGTCAAAGCTATATTAAGCAATAAAGCTGACCAGACATAATGCCTGGAGTCTTTTGACATTGAATGAGCATTAAATGGGCTTCAACGGCTCTCTGTAAAGATCTATGGGTCACGTGACCGGATAGTTGGTCCCTATTTATTTCCAGTCAATGAGACAGAAGTATAAATCAGTGAATAGCTGATTATTACAGCTTTCTTGCACATATAGCAGTTCACATGCATGTAATACAAAATTCACACTGTGCAATGTTAAAATACTGCATCAATTAACATTTCTGGGTTTTTTTTTCTCTGAATTTTATTATTTCTTGCTTTGTATAAATGATCCAAGACTTACAGCATGTATAACTCTGAATACAGAGTAGTCTAACGTTTCATGACACCAGCGCTTTGTTTTTTCTCTGATTAGGATCATTGGGATCGTTGACACAGTCGGGCTGAAGTTGGTCATCACAGGAAACACAGAGACTGTGCTGTCCCAAGATGTTGCTCTGTCTGTGAAACCAGCAGATGGCACTAATTTTCAGGCGATGCTTTTTTCCATCTCAGACCCCAGTACTGTGCTGGTAAGACATGAAGGAACAGAACAGAAAGCCCTCTAAATAGGTCTACAGCAGGGCTTGGAAGCTTAAACAAATGAAAATAAATAAATAAAAATTTGCTTGGCAAACTAGGTTGGAAATTCTGGCAGCAAATCTTCTTACCTTCTTCTTTCTGGCATGATTTGATTGAAGTGTAATCCCTGGATTACAGTCTTGTTCTTGTGTACTTTAGGAAAAAAAAACAAAGTCTAGTCAGGAGAAGTCAGTTGCTTGTTAAGTCTGTCCATGTTTTCATGTGTGCTCCAGGTGCGTGGAGATCCCAGGCTGACGAGGAGTGTGAGAGACACCTCCATTCCTCAGGGCTCCGTCAACCTGCCCCCCTCCCTCACACAGGGCCTAAACCTGGAGGAGCAGCAGCGGGCCTCCAGAGTCCAGTTTAATTTCTACCAGAAGAGCACAGTGTTCCAGGTGTGTACAGTAGACCATCGTCACTGTCAAAGAAGAAACAGAACTATCACACTCTTAGTTTTTAATTACAGAACATAAACTGACTGAATGTGTTTTCTGGATTTTCTCTGAATGACCACACAGGACCAATCAATGGGAGAGCGGAAACTTATTAGTGGCATCTTAGCAGCAAGTGTGGCAAATCTCACAATAGAGGAGCTGCAGGACAATGTTACAATTAACCTCAGGAACGCAGAACCAATTCCTGTAAGTCTGTTTTCCAAGTTTCCTGTAAAGAAATTTCTTTCTTTCATCATGAAATCTCCTGTTTGTGTCGGAGTATGAAGACCAGTTTTCCTTACGGTGTAAGACAAGGTCTGTTATACACTATACTGCCAAAAGTATTCGCTCACCCATCCAAATAGTCTAAACCAGGTGTTCCAGTCACTTCCATGGCCACAGGTGTATAAATCCAGAACACAGGCATGCAGACTGTTTCTACAAACATTAGTGAAAGAGCTCAGTGAATTCCAGTGTGGTGCTGTGATAAGATGCCACCAGTGCAACAAGTCCAGTTGTGAAATTTCCTCCCTCCTAAATATTCCACAATCAACTGTCAGCAGTATTAGAACAAAGTGGAAGTGATTGGGAATGACAGCAACTCAACCATGAAGGTCAGCGGATGCTGAGGTTCAGGCCCTTTTATATCCAATATAGCCATGTATCCTTGGCACAGAGGTCACCAACTTTCTGCAAAGTCAGTCACTACAGACCTCCAAACTCCAGTGTGTGGCTTCATGGAATGGGTTTCCATGGTGATCAGCTGCATCCAAGCCATGCATCACCAAGTGCACTGCAAAGCATCAGATGCAGTGTTGTAAAGCACACCACCACTGGACTTTGGCAATCTGATGGACGAGTCTGGGTTTGATGGTTGCCAGGACAACAGTACTTGTCTGACTGTTTTGTGTCAAGTGTAAAGTTTGGTGGAGGGGGGACTATGGTGTGGGGCTGTTCTTCAGGAGCTGGTCTTGGCCCTTAGTTCCACTGAAAGGAGCTCTGAATGGTTCAGCAGACCAAGAGATTCTGGACCATTCCATGCTCCCAACTTTGTGGGAACAGTTTGGAGATGTCCCCTTCCTCTTCCAACATGACTGTGCACCAGTGCACAAAGCAGGTCCATAAAGACCTGGATGAAAGAGTTTGGTGTGGACGAACTTGACTGACCTGCTCAGAGTCCTGACCTCAACCCGATAGAACACCTTTGGGATGAATTAGAGCAGAGACTGAGAACCAGACCTTCTGGTCCACCATCAGTGTGACCTCACAAATGCTCTTCTGGAAGCACATTTAGTCAAATGGTCAAAAATGGTCAAAAATTCCCACAAACACAGTCCTAAACCTTGTAGACAGCCTTCCCAGAAGAGTTGAAGCTGTTATAGCTGCAACGTGTGAACCCACGTCATATTGAACCTGATGGGTTAAGAATGGGATGAACTGAAGTTCAGATGGGAGTCGAGCAGGTGAGAGGATACTTTTAGCAATATAGTTTATGTTGATTTGAAGAAACGGGTAATCCAGCATTGTTGTAAGCAATCCAGTTGCAGCAGTAAAAAGTTACCATTTATGTGTTCAAAAACCACAAATACATGTAATCTGAATATTTGTGGATGACCAGTAGTCAGTACACACCTGAAATCAGTGTTTGGAGGAACTTTTGTTGCCAGTGGAATAAATAAACTGTCCTGTCTCAATCAAAAGAAAGTTGGTCGACTTTAGACTCTGATTTCTTTGTCTTATGAATGAGAGACCAGACAGGAGTAACATGAGGCCCTTCTTTATCCGTTACAGCCACGTGTCCTTGGTTTTCTAGACATCGTATTATATAGAGAGAGATTACAAACTGCTACAAACTTGTGTCCTTTTTTTTAAACTGCAGGCTGATTTTGTGGCAGTGTGTGTTTTCTGGGACTTTACATTCAACAGTAAGTTGGGTTTTTTTTCAGTGTCTACCGTGATTTAGTGAATTCAAATAAACGAACATGAAATTAAAGCCGTTTTCTTCCTGCAGATGGTTCAGGTGGTTGGAATTCAGATGGCTGTGTTGTCCTAAACAGTACAGACAATGAAACAATTTGTAGCTGCAATCATTTAACCAGCTTTGGCATCCTGCTGGTAAGAATATAATTATTTGTGGCACTTTCCCCCCCCCACTCAACTTTATAATTACTGATAACTGAAAAGACTAACAATCTAACTTCAATTTCTTTCTTTCTTTTTCATAAAGAACCCCTCCAGAACCCAAGAGACCACTCGTCTTCAGGCCACCATCCTCACTTTTATCACATATATTGGCTGTGGAATTTCTGCCATTTTCTTGTCTATCACATTACTCACCTACTTGGCCTTTGGGTGAGTAAATGACCATCAAGGTCTTTTTCTTCTCAGTTTCTGGCCAGTATTACTTCATCTGGCTACACGTATAACAAAATGAGTAGATACTGTGTGTTACACTATTTTGCTTCTTCACATCTGGTAATATTTGCTCTACTTTAACTTAAAAAAATAGAGATTCTTCTGCAGAACATTACAGCGAATGCAGTCGCTACTAAGTGTTTATTTAGACCATTTCATACCTGCAGGAAGCTGCGTAAAGACATCCCATCCAAAATACTGATCCAGCTGTGCTTGGCTCTGCTGCTGCTCAACCTGGTCTTCCTAGTGGACGCATGGCTGGCGCTCTATCCAGACGCCGTGGGCCTGTGCATTTCCACTGCCTGGTTCCTGCACTACTTCCTGCTGGTTTCCTTCACTTGGATGGGACTTGAGGGCTTCCACATGTACTTGGCTCTTGTGAAAGTCTTCAACAGCTACATATCTCACTACATGCTGAAGTTCTCGCTGGTGGGCTGGGGCATCCCCATGATCGTGGTCATTATTGTCATTGCAATTGACAAAAATAACTACGGTCTTGTGTCCTACGGAAGGTTTACAGACGGCACCAGTGACGAGTTGTGAGTGCTCAGAAAGGTGGTTTATTTGAAATTACATGCATATTAAAAAAGGGGGCAATTTAAAAACTGTATTTTTGTCTCCAGCTGCTGGCTGAAAAATGACATCGCCTTCTACGTGGCCGTGGTGGCCTACTTTGGAATTGTCTTCCTCTTCAACTTCATCATGTTCATTGTGGTGTTGGTGCAGCTGTGCAGGTTAAAGAGGCAGAACCCCCACAATGCTCAGCACCGCAGCACCCTGCAGGATGTGCGCAGCGTCATCGGAATAACCATCCTCTTGGGCCTCACTTGGGGCTTTGCTTTTTTTGCCTGGGGGCCTGTTAACCTGGCATTCATGTACCTCTTTGCCATCTTTAACTCCCTGCAAGGTGGGTTGACGTTTTTTGGATCCACTACAGAGCAATAAGAATAGAGATTTATGAGCTTTAGCACCACATGGCAAAAATCACTATTTAAAACATACTTTACTAGGTCCAAAGCATCAAAATGATGGCATTGGGTAAAAGAAAACATAGGAAATGTTACAAGCAACAAGATATGTTGTTATTATTATTATTTTATTGTTGAGTAGTAGTAGGTCATGTTTACTAACCAGTGTACACCAATGCAGATGGCAACGGTCAAAATCTAATTTATCTTAAAAGAACATTTAATTAAGCAGACCAGGATTAAAAAAAAAACAAAAAAAAAACAACATAAATAGTACACATGAAGTCAGAGCAAAGACACTAAAACATACGTAGCTCTAAAAATGAAACTATATGATGACAGGATAGCTGGGCTCAAGTTGAACTGAAAGCCACTGATTAGAAATACGTTCTGAGCAGAAATTTGAATAGCAACAGATTGAGCTTCTCTAGTTTGTAAAGGTAAGCTGTTCCAGAGAATTGTGTGACCTGATAAGTGAACTATGACATCGAGACTTGTTAACTCTTAATCCAGTAACTTCCTCTGGCCAACATTACAACCCGTCGTTGCACAAACAAGCCTGGCCAAGCATCCTAATTCTACTGCAATTTGCCTGGTTTCTTTGGGTTCAGATTTTATTTCTAGAGGGTAAAACCAACGGACCCAGAGAAAACTGCCTCTGGATGCCATTGGATAGACATACAACCAATCAGAGAAGGGAAGAATGTTACGTAGGCAGAGCGACAACCAGACTAGCATCAACAAAAGTCATCCAAGATGGTGGAACAGGAACTCTGGTCAGTTGTCAGTTTTGCAACTTTTGGAACAAAAGTGTTATGAATTGTTTTGAATCGTGTGTCTTTGATGCTTCATTGCCTAAGCTCACTCCAGCCCCACTGTGACTGGTTTGGTACATTCTATACTGGTGGAAATGGCTGTGAATGGGAACGGTACCAGGCCCAATTTACGAAAACAAATCTATTTGAAAAAATGTCAGTGTGGCTGGCCATGCTAGAACCAAACCCTCCTCATCTGAGGTGACTGACAGTTGGGAAACGCACTAGTTGGTTGTTTCTACTTATATATTTCTATCTCAGTTTCAGCAAATTCCAACTTCTGGTTCATAGAACATCATGTTTCTCCTGAATCCTCAGAATCCTGAGACCAACTGAAATGATGTTATTGATACTGAAACGTGTCTCCTTTTTTCCCCCTGCAGGTTTCTTCATTTTTCTGTTCCACTGCGCTGTGAAGGAAAGCGTGAGGAGGCAGTGGAGAACCTACCTGTGCTGCGGCAAAATGAGACTGCCTGAAAACTCTGGTTAGAAACGCTCAACATTCCCGTCCAGAAGTTCGTAAAAACACCACATTTGTCCTCAGTCTGGTTTCTCATCCTTCTGAGCTTGTTTCCGTTTACAGAGTGGAGTCGCAATGCAACACAGAAGAAGAAGTCAACGCTATCGAAAGTGACGTCCCTTCACTCGTCAAAGTCCTCACGTGGCAACAACTCATCCAGCTCTTCTTTCCTTGTGAGCGACTCTTCAGAGCAGATCAATGGCATTGGTGAGGAACATAACACATTCATACACGTAATATACGTAAAATTAATTTTGAAATAACGGCAATGATGTTGAATTACAGGCAGTCCATTCGAGGACCGAGCAATCACAGCTGATGAAGAGCCCAACATGGACGTGGTCCTCAATGAGATCAACAGAGAGTACAGAAACCAGCAACCATCCTGATCCAAACGGAACTGAAAAATAGTATTGACTTTATTTAAGCAGCTTGCATATAAACTATAAAGAGTAATGTATATAATATCCATCAATTAATAACGTGTACATATAAAATGACATTACATATCAAACTTGAGCCAAAATTTTATAATTTCCCTTCAGGGATGAATAAAGTATTATTTAACTCAATTTGGATGGATGTTTGTTTTCTCTAAACACAGTGCTGCTATCATTTTCTGCATTTGTATTCTTAATAAATTTCTTTTTCTTTGCTTTTTGACAAGATTATCCTCCAGACATGAGTATCATGCAGTGATGCACATCAGGACAAAAGAACACTTAAAACATGTTAGACTGAATCATTTTAGGGGACTTCACTAAAGTTATTGCAGCTTTCAAGCAGGGAACATAAACCCAAAACATGGTGCATGTTAATTGGCATTTGTATCAAATTTAAGAGTTACTTAAACAGAATCAATTTTAAAGAATATTTGTGTGATACAAAATTATTTACATGCATATAATATAAAAATCAATATATGTTACCATAATAACTTAAAACAGCAGGGGTAAGAAACAATCTGTACACAAAATCTAACAAAATACAAACTATTGTTTCTGTTGTGTTTACTACTTTAAGAAATTAGAATTTTTTTCTGGCTTTAATAAAATGAGCTGCTCATTGCTGTTTAGACACACACACACACACACTCCATCATGAAAGTTCTCACAGTGTGAGTGGTGCAAGCTCTTCAACAAACTAAAACTCACCCATTTATCCAATTTACAAGAAGCATGAGATCAAGGTGGAAAATTAAACTTTATTTTTAAACTTTGTGGGTTTACTGATGTTAAAAAATTGCTCATTTAGACTCCAGAATTGCTGTATTTATAGTTTATATACACTGTATAAAAAGACACATAGACTGTTTTATTCTTTTTTTTTCCTTTACTTTAAATAACTATCTGATATTAAATCAGAATAAACATTTCCTGTTTTTGGACAGTTTGGCTACCAAACTTTCTTCTACTTGCTAAATACCAGAATAAGAGAGAGTATTTTTCTTTTTAGTCAGAAGTTTACATACACCAACAGTAGTAGGTGTGCCTTTAAACATTTCATGAGGTCATGGCTTTGGAAGCTTCTGATAGGCTAACTGACAACATCTGAGTTAACTGGATGCACAAATGTAGATGTATTTTAAGGCACACCACAATCACGCTGTTTCCTTGTGTCACATCATGGAAAAAAGGTGCAACAGGAACTGGTGCACTTCACAAATAGGCGTCATCACGAGAAAAGAAATGTAGAAATATTGAAGCAACATCCAAAGACATCAGCCAGGAAGTTAAAGATTTTTGACCCATCTATCGGACAGAACAGGAACATAAATATAGACAAGCATAAAGATTACTACTATATTGTTGCGACCTTAAAAGTAGACGGTACAAGCGCTGACACTTTTGCACGTTCAAACACTTGGAAATGTGGGATGAGGTGATGGTAATTATCTGGTTGCAGTTAACAGCTTTACAGCTAAATCTAATTGTAATTCATGGTAGTTTTATGGTGTTCCAACCAATGGCGTGTCCCCACGACCAGAAACTGCATTTTAAAAAGAATTTCTAGGAACTTCTATGGGACTGGGAGGGGTTACTTCAGCGCAGTCACCAAAAGCTGCTGGGGAGGACATAATGTTGCCTTGCAGGAAATGACATTCAGTCCTTTAAACATCCCCTTCTAATGCTTGGTTGGTATTTATTGTGTCCAAGAATAATCATCCCACTACTACAGGCCAACCAATATCTACAGTTTTATTGGAATACAACTGAAAGGTCCAGAGTTGTCGGTGCGATACCCCCAACCTCCTGGCTTTTTGCCTCTGCTCGTGGAAACTTGGTTGATGGCAGCAAGTCCAGGGATGGCTACGCCAGAACGGCATCTGGTTCATCACCTCACTGCTTTGGTTTACATCAAAATGTCAGCGTAATGTTAAGATTATACTTATTTTCACACTCGGGGATCACTGTCATTGCAATCAGGGCTAAACGTGTTTATTTGCCAGGTACACGACCAAATGACATCCTCATGTGTTGCTGAACTGTGCTCATTAGGACATATTAGCATGCAAACGCCAAATATATGTTCAGGCTTATTCTCAGCATGTTGCACAAGGAATCTAACTGCAACAGTCCAGTTGTGGCTGTTTTTCCTTCCTGTCTGCAAGGGTGGGTAAGATTCATGTACCATGAGGTGGATGGTTGCAGTTTCAAATTTATTCCACAAGACGTCCAACATAAAAGGACCCTTAACTGCTATGGTGAGGATGTCCACCAGTGACTTCCTCACTCTGAGAATTAAGGAGGCCACAGCCTATGCTACGTGTTGCGTCTACATCTTCTTCTAGCAGCCAAATAAATGAAAACACTCAAGTCTTTGTCCCCCAAACCACTTTAATTTTAGATGGTCATAAAATTACGTCACGTAGGACAGAACAGCATTTGGTGAATTTGTAATGAATAAATAAAAAGTCCTACTGGGTCTATCAAATGTGCCACGTACTGTATATATGCAGGCTACATTCACCGTCCTTTACATGCGCCTAATATATTCAATATATCAGGAGAGATCAAAGGTGCTTATAAAACATAACATAAAAACAGCACAAGCGCAAAGGTGGCATTTATGTGGAGGAACTCTTTCCCTTTTAAAACACACCTGGACTTCAACACTTCAGTGTCGTCGGGCATGATCGCATTACCCCAAGACAGCCTGAAAACATCAGATCACATTTGGGTGCAGTAACAAAAGTTCGACTTAAAAGCATCAGGTAAACTCAAAGCTCAAGGTTTTTTAAAAAAAAAGAAAAAGAAAAAAAAAGTCACACTTTTATGGAAAGATAAGTTGCACCGCGTTATCAACTTATCAGATCAGTGTATCAACAAGCAACAGTTCTTTCAGAGCACATGCACATCCACTTTTCAAATAAAATCACAAACACAACAAAACACAACTGAGGTGTTGTAGCAACAGTATTAAAACACAACTAAAACAGGAGAAAGGGTTTGAGTGGGCGTGGCAGAGAAAGGACGATAAAACCGAGCCCGTGAAGATGAGATCAGACTGAATCAGGCGACTTTTCTCTATTTTCTGAACGAAAGTGAGGCTGAAGTCATCTGGGAGTGTTTAGTTCTCCAGGCGTAGTAACTGAAAACGTTGGACTGCAGTGCAGACGTTAGCGGCACTAAATGAAGTTGTAACTAATTAATAACGGGCACAAAGTGCACGGGGCCTACAGGAGTGTCCCTGCTCACACCTGACATGGACATGTGTTCTGGGTGGTACAACCCAAAACACAGCTACACAAGGTCCACAGAGAAGGTCTACGTCCCCACCAGCCTGCGCACATGAACGTATCCTGAACCGGACTCAAGGACCACCTGCCGAGATGATGTATTCTGTGTAAGCGGTGGCGTCCAGAAGACCAGAAACAGAAATGATTTCCCCGTTTATTCCTAACAGAGCCTGGTTGACAAAACGCAATCACAAGTGGCCACTTGAGATGCAGTTTCCTGCCAGGTCTTAACCGACGTGGGTCGAGCTGTCCAAGACGCTTCCTTATGCCAGGTCTGGGCAGGGCCCATGAAGATGTCAGTCAGTAACCGTCTTATTTTGGCTTTCTTTAAAAGCAAAATAAAAAACTCCCATCATGCTTCTATGTTCCTGTCACCTTCAGTCTGAGCACACCTGTGGGGCTACAGGGAAACCAAGAGAACCATTCACACATTCACATTCCAGCTGCGGGCAATTTTGAAAGAGAAAGCTGGAGGTCTCTACTTCTTCCATGCAGTGTAGAAAACCCATCTGATGCAGGATAATTAAGGACGACAGACAGCTTTTTAATGCTGGTATTTTTCTTTTGGTAAAATCCATCCTGGTGGTGAACATGCATTTAATAACTTGCAACCAACTTTGATTTATTTTTTTTTTTTTTAAGGATACTGCTCCAAGTAGGAGGGCACGCAGACCACCTCTTTGCGGAAGTCCACGGGACACGAGAGCTTTCCCAGCTGTTCCTCATACAGACTCAGTGCCTCCGTCAGATTAACACTGTTACCCTGAGGACCGGAGACAGGAAAAGACAACATCATGAGATGCACAAAAAGATTCATTTTGAGTCACAAGCAGAGTTTTATAAGACAGGAGTCTTTTGTTAACTTCTTGGAGTTAAAAGAAGAGAAGACTTCTTTCCTTGTTAGTCTTGTATAAGCAGACCTCTCTCCACAGACTGTAATTCAGGACAAGTTTATTTCTACAGCACATTTCATACAGCCCTTTAAAAAAGGGCACTAAGATGAATCAAAATTTAAATAAAGTAAACTGATAAAAACAATTTAAATGTATGGTTAAAAAAAACAATTAATCATTGCTGTAAAAAGAGAAGGAGATATTCTGTAGTAAAGGAGAAAAGGGCATTTTTGCTTATTTTTTCAAAAAGTCACTGCAGTCATTTTAAAGCCAGAGGGCAGCTTGTTTAGGTGGAACCAGAGAAACACAAAAGACTGGAAGACAGCTGGAAGACAGATGTGTTCAACATAGTCTTGTGTTGAACTTTGCAACCATTTGCTGTGAGGACTCGTAGTCTGCTCGGGCTTGGAAAGCGAGTCCGAGTCAGCCGACTGTTCAAGACGTAGAGGCCCGAACCCAACTACAATAGAAAACACCCGACCCGATATAAAACCCGATGCTGGCGTACACACGCGCACACGCGCGCACACACACACACACACACACACACACACACACACACACACACACACACACACACACACACACACACTAACTACATCAATTAGTCATTCAGCAGCCAATCAGCTACTAGATCGCGGTTACGTCCCGCCTCCTCTGCTGTCGATTGACATGGCACTGATTTGACACTTGTTTCAGAATTTCAACGCGGCAGGTAGTTAAAGATTCTTCCTGAAAACTGGGCAGAGAAATTCAATAAAGACAAAATAAAATAAAAATACAACTTTTTTTGAATGTTGCCAGCTTTTCTGTCATGGTGATTTAAAATGAAGGTCACATCATATTTTGCGACAGATTAATGCAGGATAATGCAGAAATAAAGTAAAATTTCTGGCCATTGTACTTCATTCTTTGAAATATGTATTTATTTCTTTGTTTTCGGTGGCAGCTGGACAGTTCCTGACTTTGCACACGACTAACCTGACACCACCCTTCCGTTGGTGGCGATGGCAGAGATGGAGAGCGCTGTCACTGAAGTCACCACCACAGACATCAGGATTATAACGCAGGTCAAAACTGATGAGAGAAGAATGAAGACATTAGTCATGAACATGGCCTCTTTATACGTCGTCCAGAAAACGTTCATTGTTTTCATTGACTATGACCAACGTCATCAACATCGCTTTGTTTTCACTGACCTCACAGTCTTACAGTCCTGTGTGACAGAAAATTCTAAATCTATTGTACTTTTTCTTGTATTTAGCTGAAAATTACTGAAGCTTGACCCAAACTGAGTGAAAACACCGTGAAGGGAACTGAAAAAAATGCTGCTTTATTTTTTTAACATTTTGTGACAAAGCAACGGTGTTGATGTTTGCCGCTGACAGGTGCAGACTCGTTTTTAGAAGTATCTGTCATTGAGACAGAAAATAAATCTGTCCTTAGGCCAAAGTGAAGGAATGCTGAGTGGACTCTGATGGTGAGCTGAACCACGTTGCCTTTCGGAGGAGGGTTCCCTCAATGATGTTTCTCCCCCAGAAGTTTTATTGTTCTTGCAACTGTTCGGCTTGCCGTGTGCTCGGGGGTCATGCTCTGGTTTCTCAGTGAAGCATCGAGACACAATTTGTGTTGTAAACAGGACCTGGCAGAAGACAGCTGGGTAAAGACAGAAGCGAGGATCAAGACGATACAGAAAGGATGAAGATGAGAGGAACAAAAATATATATATATATGTATCCACGTGGTGGTTGGAGGGCCGGACTGCAGGTCGGCCATGTTAGTTGGTGTCCTGCAGCAACATCTAGTAAAAAATTATAGGTAAGTGCTGGGATGGTCAGAAGATGGACGATGGAGGCCTGCACATTGGCCTTACATGTACATTTGAAATGCATATGCATAAGATTTCTATTCACAATTCACAGTATACAAACGCAGGTATCTTCACCTACCAAGCTGCTACCTGACACACCTCCTCTGGTGCCTGAAGGTTGGCTCGGTGCAGGGTCATCAGCTGGGTACCAGCATTCCTTGATGTTTCGCCCCTTTAAACCTAGAACATTTCCTGGTGGTGGGGCAGCAATAGGGACGTCGCCCCTCCCCCAACAGCCTGCCCTTTTAGCTAGGTGGTACCATAGCATGTATCCCTCCTCTTCAGCCACAGCCAGAAAACTACTCTTCTCTGCCTCCTCTGCCAGGTTGCTTTCCGAAGGCTTGCACACACACCCAGATCTCTCAGGAGGTGAACGCCTGATGTCCCCACAAGTGGTTCTCCACCCGCCTCCCTGCACTCTTCCGCTCCCATGCAGCCTCCACATCTGTTTCCTGCGTGATTAGTTTAATGAAGAGAACCATCTTGGTGCTGCTGGACCACAGCTCAATGTCTGGGTTCAGGCTTGTACTAGTGTCCTAAGCAGGAACCTGAAGCTTCCTGCCCAGGTCCACTTTCATATTGCTGTCCTGGGCCATGAGAGGGGATGTCTACAGAGACCTCCATGGAGCTTGTGGAGCAGTATTTGCACCACTCTCCTCTTCTTCTTTAACGATACAGATGTGCCTGGCCACTGGTGGAGGGTGTCCTCCTCCAGCTTTCACAGGACCAGGATCTGTAGCAGTCTTGGGAGAGTGCGGTCTTGCAGCCTGACAAGATGTGGTGGAGGCTTGCACTCCTGATGTTACAAAGAGGGCAGCATTCCTCGTTGCCCAGCCTCCGTTCTAGATTCCCTGGGCAGGAGAGCTGTCTCTTACCAGAGCCTTTCCTAAGGAATCTTCCAAAGGTCTGCCACACTGATGGTTTTGCAGATCACGCCCTCCCATGTCGTCCACTCCCCCTGGCACCCCTGATCAATGGCCTTGTTTGTCACCTCCGCTATGACCAACTCCTTCCTCTCTTTCCTGGTTGCCTTTGACCTCTTAGCTTCATTTTAGGTTATTTCTGGCACATCATCGTTCAACTGACCTCTGAGCACATGGTAAAACCTTATACGGGGGAACCCTCACGCCAAAGCCAGCCGAGTAAAGAAAGAAATGTACCATCTGTGCATTACAACAATGATTTATCATTTAAAAGAAGTCCAAGGGGAGTGCTTTTCCTTTTTGAAAAATAAAAGTAAAAATAAAACCTCGTTTCATGGCGTAGTGAAGACAAAGCTCAATAACAGCAGTGCACACATACCATTGTCAGTCAACACCAAAATAAATCAATGTAAACCACAGATAAGAGGGCAGGAGTAGAAACTGCCTGGAGCGTCAGAGCGATATCAGAATGAATGAAAGTTAATGGAATGAATGAGCAGAAGAAAGACTCACTGATGCCTGCCTGAGAGGTGATCCATGACAGGCGGAGGAACAAGATGACTCCCCAAATATTCAGCATGCAACGCACCTGTGGCCAAAGTTCATGGAGAATAAATGGTTGGGTATTTGGTACCAATACGAACAGTCATTTGACAGCCTTTATTTGCAGGAGGGTTTCACAAAATGAAGATTTGCTCACCATGACTCCAATTATCCATCCAAATCTGACCGGCGCTTTCCCCTGAGAGTCTTGAGACTCCTCGTTCCCAACGTCTGGTCCTGGCAGGCTGCCCGAGTCTGAGGTATTAATGGCGTCCATCCTGACCTCCACTTCCTGAAGGAAAATACAAATAATAAGAGTACAGAAGATTTCAGGAAAAAAAATAAACACACATAAATCCATAGCCACATTGATGTTTGTTATTCGCATTTCTCTCTTTTTTTTTTTCAATTTTGCCAAAAAATCAAATAAAAAATTCCTTTGATAAAGTGACAGAACAGCTTTTGAACATACACTGTTACGTATGTGGATTAATTTGGTAAGGGCATATAGTACAATCATGGCAAAATAATTGTTATTAACAAAAATATGAATAAACCTGACAACTAACAACATACAGTATGTTTTAATTATGCAACAATATAAGCATGTGGAATTAATGATCGACACAACTTTATTAATACATGCAGATATAATTATTATTGTTTACTACTGAGTATAATTATAAAACAGGATTTTCAGTGTGTACATTGAAAGACAGGAACAGTGAATTTTATATTCTTTGTGGCTCCACAAAACATAAAGTTATGAGACTGCAGTCGTGTTGTTCCCAGAGGTGGGGCAGCTTACCTCGAAGGCTTTACGGAGAGCTTCCAGCGAGGGTCTGCTCCTCACCTGGCGCGGCAGAGTGCTGGCGTAGTGCTCCAGCTGGGGCACCAGGTCCAGGGTGCTGTAGAGGGATGATCTGCGCAGCTCTGCCCTCGAGCCCCGGCGCTCTGATGAACTGCTCCAAGTAAAAAAAAAAAAAGAAAAAAAAATCAAGTAAAGAGTAAAAATAAAAAGGCAAGAAGCTGAATCGAATTTGTTAGTTTCTCGTATTCATACTCATTTATACTAAACGTGATACAAGATCTTGAACATCACGTAAATGTATAAATCAGAAAACAAACCTCAATTAATACATATATCTATTTTCATACATATATACAT
>JBAMYA010086967.1:0-22364 GCA_037176975.1 Arrhamphus sclerolepis | reverse complement strand
TTTACAAAAACTTCACCATGGAGACATTTTGACCTTGCTCAACCTTTTAACATGTACATGGTAATTATCTGGAGTTTGAATGATTGAACTGTCACATTTCACTGCGAAAGAAGATCGAAGTTCAGCACCCTCATTCATCTTCCCAATTAGGAAACCTTTCTACAACTCCTAAGGCGACATGTTTTTTTAATTGTCTTTGAACTCAAGTCCATTTTTTTAAGATGTGAAGATATGCCTCAAATTTGTACTTATCACCACAGTGTGTGTTGCTCCTGTTCCAGCTTTTTAAAGATTTTTTGCTGCCATCAAAGTCAAAATGAGTGCATATTTCTCCATGAAATGATAACATGCCTATATGTTCAAGTGCAGCCTTTTGTCATTTACATTTCATATAGCATCCTCACTTTTTTGTTGAATGCAGAGGGTACACAGCAGATTCTGGCAATGGTAAAAGAGGCATGACCTATACAGAGTGCTCATAAAAGTATAAGTGCACATATACTTTTACATCTGAAATGCAGACAAGAAACAGCTAGTCAACTTCTTTCATTTTACAATATATGTAGAAGCGCCAAAAATGCTATCACTTACACATCTCGACAGGATCTGCTCAACTGAAAATAGCAGTCTGACATCAGTCAATCACATTTGCAAACTGTTCAATTACTTTATTCATTACCAAATTGGGAAAAGACAAAATTATGCTATTGACAACTTTATGGACACATCAAAACAACAAATCACAGAGACAACACTCACCAAGCCACCTACCGATAATAATATGATACTTACAAGTCCAACAAGTTTAGCATTAATGTTGCATCCCATTTCTTCTTGTAATTCTTGCCAAAGAGTGAAAGCCAGTCCAAGATTTTCTCTTCCTCACTTCATCTTTGGCCTGATCCTCTTTGCCTAGATGTGATGAATGCACCAAAAACAGTGATCTGATTAGCTTCTGAATAACAGAGCCAGTTAGAAGAGGTGTTGATGCTGGTGTGTGATGTGTTGCAATGATGTGATGTGCAAAAATGCAAATGTGATCTGTGTTGGACCACAAAGTTATATAGTGCAAATACAAGCCAACCAGGTGTGCTGAGTCAGTGGAGTTTTAATTTACTCTAATATAAACTAAGCAATGAACTAATCCATTTTTGCTCTTCATTCACAGTATTGATCACCCGATGCAGATGTGCTTTCTAAGATGAAGTAATTTTTGTGTTCTCATGAAAGCATGCAGATCTATAAGATAAGACAACTGATTTCCGCTCTCTCTTTGATCCTGACTGACAGATAAAGCTCTTACTTAATCATTTGGTGATGTTGCAATAGTTTACCTCCAAACAGATTAGCTTAGGTTTGTCTTTTGTTGATGCTAATCCTGCTGTCATTCTGCCTACATCACATACTTTGACTGTTTGACTGATTATATTCCTATCCTATGGCATCCAGAGGATATTTACTCATCACAACACATCAAATTTACTCATCAAAATACTAATTATTTGCACAAGAAGCAGAATTATTATTTCTATCAAAGAAAACAAAAATGAAGGTGGCTTGCGAGGTTACGTTTTGAAGGTTTAGGTGTCTTTTTCTTCAAATGTTTCCAAATCCCACCAACAAATCCCACAAAAAAGGCACACATTATAGTTTTATTTACATTCATTACTTGGCACATGTATCTGCACAATTTACATTTGTTCCCCTCACCCCCAGTGGCCAGACTAGCTATTAGAAGGATGTCATAGTGAATTAGGCTCACTCCTGGAAGCAGACTGAGCTTCTCGGAGCTACTCAGTTTCTGTCTGAGTGAGGAAGAATATGCAGTCCTCAGAGATATCTGCCAATTCTCTCTCTCTCTGTCTATCAAAAGCATATGTTCTTGCTCTGATCATTTTAGGGTTGCTACAGATTTGCTTTAGTTGGCCCAACTCCTATCCATTTACCCAGTGGAACCAATTGTTTTTCTTTTTATGTCAACAAATTACTGTTTTTTTGTGTGTACACTTCTGAATACACTCTCTGATTAGAAGAGCACAAAATCTAAAGTCTCTTTTAAGATTCACCAGACAGTTGATGTTGCACCTCTGCCGGGTGTTATATATGTGTCCTAAAGCTTACAACAAGCTTGCACAGCCATGTCTTATTAAGTTAGTCAGGCTTCTGTAAACAGCACCGGCTGCATCTTAACTAAATATATTTTCTTTGAGTTTATGAACTTTTAAGTGTTCCCCCGTCAAATGAACGAGAACGCGTGGTGAAATCCAGAGACCATTGCCCAGGTTACACTGTCCTATTTTTCACTGAGCAAAACAAGAACTACTAATTTATAGGTACATTTCTGGTCAGTTAAAAACATAAAAGCCTCTCTTTTTTTTATTCACGGCGTCTTCTGACAGATCCACAAGCATTAATATGTGTGTCAGCACAGCACAAACTCTGTGGATAACAGCCATCTCTTCCTGTTAGAAGCAAGTTTATGTAGAAATCCAATCTGATATGAAATGCATATTAGATGCTTGCCTTCCCTGTAATTGATTTATTTGCCCAAAGCAATATAGGGAGAGATGAGAGCAGGAGAATATTTCAGTTCATTTGTATTATTCATACAGTGTGTATACTCGTCACAGACAGTGAAGTTTCTTTACCTGCTTTAACTTTATCGCAAAAGGTTTGGTGCTCATTGAAATTATGATAGAGTTTCTTGGTTGTGCCAGGTGCCGTTTTGAATTTGCCTGTGTGAGGGATCAGATTCACATCCAACAATAAATTTGATGCAGTTGTTTCTAACAAGATTATATGCCTGCTGGCCAAATTACTGCTCGTGTTCTGCATATCTGGCAAACCAAGGCGGAAAAACAAAAGAGGCAAAATAGCAAAAGCTTTCCAACTTCTTTCTGAGTGACCACTCTTTACTCATGTTGGATTGAATCTTGCAGATTTGAGCAGCTGATTAATATCATTTTTCAAAGAATTTCAACTTCACAATAAGAATTTTTTATTTTTTTAAAAAGTAGAGAAAATAATACAGAAATTTAATTTGTTTTTGGTATTACACTTGTCAAAGGTGGTACACTTACCTCAGCTGAACAATATGCTATCACGACATCACACCTTGAATTTTTATGCAGTTTGACCTCCAGTTTCTAACATGGGGTCAAATATTACTTTTTGATCGGTTCTTGGGCAAGATCAACTTCACTGGTATACCGATTCCCAGGGTGAGATTAAATTAAGTCAATTTTAATCCTTCACGGTAAAAGTTCTGACAACCCCCTGCTTGGTTTAATACCCTAAGAAGCTTTCTGTCTGATCAGAGGCTGCTAACCCTCCTCAGTTCTGGACTGAAATAAAAAAAAGAAAAATCTATGAGTCATAGACACTATTGCAATACAGAGCTATGTTTGTCAACTAAAAAAAAAAAAAAAAAAGATTGACTATCTGCACTTTAAATGCCCTAACACAATTGTGTCATTGAGGTAATGATACATAACCAACAACAATTAGCTCAATGACAATCTGTTTTGTGTGGCTCGGAGTAGACAAGCATGGAATAACCAAACAGCAATAAGTTAATGAAAAAGAACACTTTCACCCATGTTTCAATGTTCTAAGGCAGCTTTAGCTTTATTTTTACTATCACTACTACTCTGAAAAAAAAGCTGTTTTTTTTAAGTCAGATATATAAAATATGCATATAACAGATACATGCGTTTTTAGCTGCTCTGCCAAACACAAATCATTAAAGCGATTTTAAAATATATAAAGGGTTTGAAAATCATGAGAAAATCTGTGGCTCACTTTTTTTTTTTAAATGCAGGAGTGTGAAGCATGCTGAGTGAAACATCCCTGATCAGTTTAGTGAACCACAAAAAAAAGGGAAGACCTTAGGTCGTTTAAGTTGAAGCACACAGCTTAAATGAGAAACCACAGACACATACTGATGAAATTCTTCACATATCCAGCTCTCGACTAAGTTTACAGCATTGTCCTGTTTTTAAGGACACTCACATGCCCAGCTGTTGGTCCAATTATCACACATTAGCTGGCCACAGTGTAATATACTCTTATATTGTCCTCAAACTGCTAATTGCTGTCAATGCTGAATGTTTTCAAGGTTGCTTGCTTTCTAATTCAAGGCAACGTTTCCATTCTCACCATTAAAAATAAAGGAAGAATGAAATACAGAACTGAGATCTTGTTGTAATGTAGTAGCAAGAAAATTGATGTCCACTGGAAATAACTGGATTTTCCCACAATTTGCTGACAAATATGATCTCATCATCACGTACATCACAATAACCTGTTAAATCACAATTAGAATGTCCTGTGACTTAAACATTTACAGTACTACTGCAAAAAGTAAGTGAATTATTGGAGATGAGGACTGGTCAAACCTTGGTTAGCAGCAGAAACTTCAAGGAGATGTTTTTAATAGTTCTGGATCAGACCAACATAATGTTCAGGAGCTTTCAGCCATTCGTCTTTGCGAAAGGCTCTCTTGAAGTTACTCCACAGCACCTCTATGGTGTTAACGTCCGAGCTCTAATCAGATAAGCTGAGGTGGGTGATGAGATGCCTCCAGTGGTCCCTTGTACAGACCCTTGTGCACCTTCACAGCTGCACCATCCATATAGAGACAGGGGGAAGTGCCACTCCGATGGAAATCAACAAGTGGCTCTATAGTTCTGTTGATTTTGAGTATGATGTTGTTCTCCTTGCATCTTATTCCCAACTCATCCACCTCCCACCTGTGTGCTGCCTCACAGTTGCTGGTGATAAGCCTCACCATGGCCGTGTCATCTCTGGACTTCACCGGGAGGCTATTTTACTAGTGAGCTCTGCAGTCATGTGTCAGCAGTGTGTAGAGCAGCAGGCTGAGGAGAGAGACCTTGAGGGGAACCGATGCTGAGGATGATGGATGAGGATGTGGTGTTGTTGATTCTAACAGACTGTGGCCTGTTAGCCAAGAAGTCCAAAATCTAGTTGCAGAGAGATGAGGATATTCCAAGCACTGACAGTTTGTTTACCAGTGTTTGTGGGCCAAAATCCAAAAAGATCAACCTCACATAGGGATCCTTATTTCCCAAGTGTGTGAGGGCCTGATGGATGACAGCAGAGATGGCATCAGCTGTAAAGCAGTTTCGCCTGTAGGCGTAGTGGTGAGAGTTCTTCATCACATCAATGGACTGCTTGATGTGTGTCATTATCAGCCTCTTGAAACTCTTCATTATTGAGGTGAGTGCAATCAGGCGATAGAGGCAGGACAGCGTTGGGGTCTATGGTAAATATAAAAACAAAAGTCTTACATTGGAACAATGAGGTGGTAAATATGCCCTTCAGAACCTCTGAGAGCTGGTGATGGTGTCCTCATCAGGGGCTGCAGCTCATCAGCCTGCCAATTTACAATTTAATTGCAAATTCAGGAAATCTTCCTCAAATCATGCATTTATTTCAGAATATAATTTTGTTCAGCTTAAACACTGTTCAAGCCAAATCTAAGGAATTGAAATGTTTTATATAACATTTTATTCTATCCCTTTGTGACTCAGCGATTTGCAATCTTCTCACACATGACTGAGTACAAAGTTTCTTTATTTCTGTATTGATATTGTCTGCAATGAAATAAAATGTATTGTTTGTATTGTTGGGGTGGGATGTTCAATACCACCCCAACTATTTCTGATTTGAAGTTGCAGTTTTATCAAAACATGTGGAGCAAAAATAAAGATGACATGCCTGCAAATTTGTACATTTTGGTAATCATTTTCTTTTGTACATTTTACTGTAATATGTATTCTTTGTCTGCAACCTTAAGACAAAGATCATAATAATGATGCAAGAAAACGTTTTAATTACACTGCAGAAGATATCTGATGATGTTTCAGTTTAGCTGAAAAAGTAAGTGAACACATTTGGGTTAAAAACAACATTATATTAACAATAATAAGCAAACAATAGAAGCAAAACTACAATAAGGTGCATCTTTAAAAATGTTGTTTCCACCGACATTTGAAGGAAACTTTCTTTTTAGCCAAACACATGAACTGTTTTGTGTATTTTCTTGCAAGAATTGTCTCGAGAGGTGACTGGAAAATATCCGTTATCTTTAATATTTTATAATGCCAGCAACAATCCTTCCCTTTAGCTTTAAGCACAAGGTAGTCAGATATTTCCTTTCTACGCAGACATTAAGGGAATGATTTATCTGCCTGGCATCGCTGTATCTAGATTTATGCCTGTTGTGCGCAATGAGTAAAAAAGAAAAAGAAAACACAAATATGTTAGTTGTGACACAAGAAAAAGGAAAACATCATTTGTTTGCAAGATAATGCGTGTATTTCTATTATCATTCATTGTGAAATTCAGGGTCAGGTGCTATCGGAGAATTTAGTGGACTCATTAAGTGACAGACGATACGGATGCATTCTAGTGTGGTAGAGTGAAACAAGTTGGAAAAAAACACCCACCCACACACACACACACACACACACAGAAATTTTTATATATATATAGTAATAGGAGAAAAATATGTGCATTACCATGTGTTGGTGGCAGATGCCAAGCCAAAAGCAGGTTGCCAGTGTTAATTCTCACCTCTGGCTCAGTGGCATGTGTGTAGGTGTGTAGGTGTGTTTGCGTGTGGATGCATGCAAGGCTTAATAAGAGCGAACGATAAGTGTGCTTATTGCCAACTTCAAAGTGTCTACTGGTGTTGTGCCAGGTCAGCATGTTTACACAGGGGAATAGGTGTTGGGACATATCAACACACTCTAGTGCACACGTATAGACACACACACATTGTGTTCTGGATCCTGAAGATACGCACAAATGTACACACACACACACACACACACACACACACACACACATCGCCCAGAGTGCAGTGTCTGTCTTATCAGTGGTTTCTGTGAGTTAGAGGAGGCATTTAATCAGGGTCTCAGTGCAGCTCTTGGCATCAGACTGATTCCACCATCTCTCTTCCTATTCTCCCCATGTGTTTCATTTGCTCGCTCTCCTCTCCCACTGATTACTCCACTTGGCTAGATATTGCCCAATGAAAAATATTCAAATGATAAAAATAATGATAATAATAATATTGTTCCAGAAAAGTTAAAACTCAATTACTGGATGTTTAAATTAGTCCCACATTTATTGATTCACAATGTTTCCAAGTCACTTTTGGCAAACAATGTACAAGTGTAACCATTTCTGCAACACGCTGGACTAAAGTAAATGATTTTAGCCCCTGTGTTAAATTAGGTGGTTTCAGTAACACTTTAATCACTGGTTTGACATTCTGGGAATGGTACTGGCTCTGTGGAAGTTAAGATTAGAAGATTTATACTTCTGGTTGTCCATTACTACAGCCACTCCGCTTAGCTCAGCATATCATAACAGCTAGCTAGAAGAACTAAAAAACTAGCTTGGATCTGTTTTAAAGCATTCAGTTTAAAAAATATAAACTAATTTAAAATCTAAAACGTAATATCATTCCATTATAACCTACAACTGATATAATCAGTTGGAGAACATGTTGCATGACCCAGTTTCAAGCAAGTTTAAGCTGGAAGACAAGATTGCAAACACTTTTTGGCTCTAGAATATGTTGGTGTATAATGGAGTTTATGGTTAACTCAGTTAGTCAGGCTCTGTGTCTGAAAAAAGCAAACCAGTTCATCACCCCTCCACCACCATACCTGACAGTTTCCAAGGCATGTTTAGGTATTATGGTCAAACACTTTGATCACTTTTGTCCAAAGAGCATTGTTCAAGAAATACTGTGGTATGTTCAGGTGCAAGTTTAAGGGTGTGCTGTCTTATAAGCTACTTGTACAAACATTTTCTAATTGCACTGTTACGAAGATGACCATTTTTATAGGGTGTTTAGTCTGAGATGTTTCTCTTTGTTTCGTTTTTTTTCCTATTTCCATCAACATTGTAGAATATATGCAGACATGACTGCCCCTCGGTAGACTGACAACCTTCAGATGTTGTTCTTACAGTTGAATGACGAACAAATTATTTATGAATGACCTTATAGCCCTTCTTGGATTGGTGGGCGATACCAGATGGTTCTCACTGCTAATGTCTGTCCTCCTTTTCATTGTGTGAATAAATACTCCAAAGCTCCAGAACACTGAACTGCCAAAATAAAAAAAATAAAAAAGAAATCAACTTTTATAGACATTGGCAGTTTGCAGTCGTTTTGGCAGACGTTTTGATGAAAAGTTAATCAAATGCATTAATAAAGTAACAGCGCCTGGTTCCAATGGAAGGATTAAGACGTTTACTCTATGTTATTTATTAACGTGTATTCCATATCTGCAATGATCCTACTCAGGGTCATGCAGGGTCTGCTGGTGTCTATCCAAGCTGTCACCAGGCAACCGATGTTAAAACTGCATATTAAGTGAATATTAATTGAAATCCTTAAATTCATCTACATGTGTTTTATTAGTGTTGAACTGCATGGAAATAAGAAAAATGCATTATGTGTTTCATCCAAATGCAGGTGGTTCATTTTAAGTTTCCCTTCTGATTTCACTTTGTTTAAATTGATTTCATTTTCTGTCGCTTCATTTTATCATCCACTTTGTTCAAAAGCAAGGGCAAAACAGTCCCTGTCATTACTTGTACTGCATGACAGGATGGACAAAGAAATAATAAATAAACAAAACAGCGAGGGGCGATGTACACTTTCTGCCCAGTTAGTTGAAAAGCTGTTTTTGGTTTATGGCCTCTACACATTTAACTATGAGAACAGAGTGATACTTGATACCAAACTCTAACCTTGAAGAAGAGTTTTTGTTTCTAAATCAAAGTGAAAAATGACTGGGGCACAAGAAATTTGTTTTAAGAGACTTGAAGCTGAGTGGAAAATACTGACACTTGTTTTATTATCGTATTATTTTATAATCTAACTTGTCAAACCTTGAAATGGCAGTTGATGAGATAGGTCAAGTGAGCTGGAGCCTGGGCAGCCATGTGATGTGAGGACTTATGCAGAAGCTTCCAAGAGCCACAATTCACAGCAACCAAGATGGCTGCAGAATAGCTAATAACCTTGATCAACAAATTTAACTGTAAAACATCACTGGTATTATGCTCCACTGCATGGATGGATGTTTTTTATTATTATTATTGATACCAGTCTGGTTGTATCTCTATCCAACAGCATCCATAGTTTCATCTAGGTCCCACTGGTTATGTCCCACTGGAAATGAAAGTCAGAGGAACAAGACAAATTTCTGTACTGAAGACAAAAAGAATTCAGATGGCTGGCCAGGCTATGAAACTGCCCTATAGGCATCAGAGTCCAGAAAATAAAACCAGACTGAAAGAAAAACAAACAAACAAATAAATAAATAAAACGCTGAGATCAGTCTGTCACAGACTGTGGAAGAGCTCAGTTGGTAGATTTCCATGCATGTATTGATATTGAGGTTTGTGTTGGGCCAGTAAGCATCCTTGAGGGGGGAAGATAAGGCTGGGTGAGACTTGTTCTGTCTTACAGGGGGGAAAAAAAAAATAAAACAAAAAAATTCCGTCTCAGTGACAACTGTGATTCCTTCTCTTTTTTTCCCTATTAAAATAAAAACAAGATATTACAAACTTAAATGTTAAACTACATCTTGAAAAAGTTTCAAACTGCATCAAATATTGCTATTCTGTCATTGTACATGACCTCTCTGAAGGTGCTCTTTGATGTTGATGCTGTGATGCTCTGACCGTGGCAATATTGGATGCCAAGAGCAAACACTCCCAGGTCACTCTGAGGTGTTTACTTATAAACTAATGACAAGGATCTCATACAGGGGCAGGAGTGGGGGCAGCAGTAAGTTATAAGACTGAATTGTGAAAATAGCAAGCAGCTGCAAAACTGCTCGTGAAAATCATGCACTCTTAATTGATCTCTGTTTTTTTTTTATATCCTCTGTTTATGTAGTAATCTCATCTGTGGCTTAGACTAATACCAAGTGTATAACTGCATGTTAACTGATATTCTACACAATCAATAAGATTTTAGATGGATTAGTCGGCTATTTTATGATGGGTTTTGTCTGTTGTGTTGTCAGTTTGACATGAAGAGGTAGGATTTTTTTTTATATACAAGCAGATGCAGGTATGATGAACATTTATGCTGAAAGTACAACCGATTAAAAGTACTTTTTTTCTGTTTTCCCTTTTTCCTCCTCTTCTCTGCAGCTCCTTTTTTTCACATCATAAAACCATCATTTTTATGACAATTATTTTTACCTGTTCACCAACATGTACCCTCCTGTCAAATCTTCTCCCTTCTGCTACAAAGATGTCAGTTTTTATGAGTTTTCAAGATTGTAAGTTATGCTCTGTTGAGATATCCTGCAGTACCCGTGACCTTGTATTTCAAAAGATGGTTCACGCTACACATTTCTTATGATTGTTCTTGGTGACATCAATGCTTCAAGTCATATTACTGATAACCTATTTGTACAGGAAAAAAACAAAAAACATTTTATGATCAAAAATGGTCTCTTTTTGTCTATTTTTTGTTCATAAAAACACTTCTTTCCAGATTTGAAGAGGGAAATTCAAGTGAAAAGCCCTGTGCGTGCAGATCAGTGCACTGCAGGTCACTGGATCAGCAGCTTTGCAGATAAACTCAGCTGTCAAATTAAAATGCAGTCAACTGAATGCTGCATGCAAACCCTACAGGCTGTTCCAGGGCAGTATGTCAGGCCTAAACAGCATGTGCAGGAATTAGTTCACTGGGCTACCACAGACAGGTGCCACAAGTCTGTAAATCAGAGAATTCTCTGTAAATGGAGGATACCCGTTGCAGTCGATGGCGGTATGGGATTCCACCTCAGGCACTTCGAAGAATATATGATCGAATGTGTTGTTGAAGTGCTAGTCTTCGAACCAAACTAAGACAAAAGTAAGTTTTATTTGAATATTTTGGATCTGCAAGAAAAAACAGAGCCACATTGTGAACACGTGAAGAATTTTCCCAATGCTTCAAATTCCAGAAGACATTTTTGTCATTGCTGCTCCTCCACATTAAGAGAACTCAATTGAGATGGTTCAGACATCTGGATATATTACTACTTGCATATTCTAAGAGTCCTCTCAACACTACATACACATAGTTCAACAGACTCGCAGCCTAAAATCAGATATTTGAGTTTTGTATCAGTTCTCAAGCTAAAGAAACACAGAGCGCGTTTAGAAAATGTTAATTTTTGCAGCACATCTTCACTATTATATTAGTTCCTGAATACATATTCAAGGCTTAATGCAAATGATGTCCTAATAAACGCATATCCATTTGAATCTCCAGTTTACTAGTAGCTCAATAGTTACTGTATTTTGCTCAAAATGTTCTAGAAGTTGTACACGCGCAGATGCGTAGCTTGAACATGCAGATGTTTAGCTTCTCTACAAGAGGCTAACACCTTTCGCATATTCTTTGTATCGTTTGCTCATTTCTTCTTCTTAACTTATCGAGCTAATTTGAAATCTAAAACTTCCGTTGCAAATCAAGTGCCTGAAATGAAATGCGAGATTTATTGCCATTCATACGGTTATGTGACTGTAAAATAATTGAGGAGCAGAAAGGTGAAGGCTACCCGAATGATCAGCCATGGTCACGGTAGCAGCACAATCTGTCATAGTTAACATCTACTTACACCATGTTAACCGTGTGGCATGCCTCATTATTCACTCGCTCGCATGTGAATGGGAACATGTGGCTACACCAGCTCATCTACACTTTACCACCCCCACACACTGTATGTACACATGCAGGCAAGCTGCGTCCCATTGTGTGGTGTAACGGAAGACAGAAACAAGGTGGTCAAACTCAACTGTGCTTACCTGGTCCATTAACTACAAATTAAGTAAAATGGAATATGTGTTCACTTGTGTGTGTTATCAGTAGTTTTGCATCATCTTTCCTCACAGATAAACCCCTGATACCTCCCAGAACAGAGGCCAGAATGATCATATTGAATAATTCTAGTGAGCATCAAAATTATTTACCTTAAGCATTTTTCTCTCACTGGATGGCATTTATTGTAGGATAGAGTTGTAGGATTTTGTCAGTGAAATAGACAGCAGTCTATAGTATAAATGGTTTAAAGTAGCACAAAACATTTCTTTTTATTTTGAGCTTTTTAGCATCCCCGTCATGCATGCAGGTGATCTTCTTGTTGTGACAGTCAAATTCTAGATTTGCATCTGTTTATAAGCTTTTTCATAAAGAAATATATGAGGAAAAAAGCAAATGTCGACTGACCAGGTGAATTAAAAAGACTTTTACACAAACATCATCGACATGACAAGCATGTGAATAAACATAGTGATTTGTTGCTTTTCTTTTATATTGTTTTATTATTTTTTAATCAATCATGAGTTGTGGCTATGAGTTACTGTTGTAACTTTGTCTTTTGTGCTCCGTGGGGTGACATGATTTCCTGTCTTGTGCTGAATTGGAGCAGTTGGTAACAATGATGGTTTCTATTCATTACAAGGTCTGTGACCACCTGTAAAGTGGGAAACAGGATTATTGTGAAGCTCTAATTGTGTACAATAATAGTGCAACATTGTTTTTGCCTATGATTAATGCTGTTTACCGTTAGCTTACACATGCCCGTACGGTTGACAGTATGACAGTCAGTATCTCGGTCAAAGCCGAAATACTTCATATATGTGATGGTATATTTATTTATCTATTTATTTTATTTGCATGTTTATTTATTACACATGCAGATGTTTCTTGGTGTTCTGACTCTGGTCAGGTCAGAGCAGATGCTGACAGTCAGGAGCTGCAGGAATTGAGAACAGCTGAAGTCAAACTTTGCTTGTAATCTGTAAATCACAATAACAATTTTTTTTTTTTTTTGTTTGACCAAACTAATTTGTAATATGTTTTTTTATATATATGCATATATTTTGTGTAGACTTTTGTTGTGTTGGATCTGCAGGGGGTCTCCCAGCAGCATCCCTTCACTGGAGCGGCTGCACCAACTTCAGTGAAGGGAGAGTCCAGCCACCCTACGGAGGAAACTCATTACAGCCGCTTGTATCCGTGATCTCATTCTCTCGGTCACTACCCACAGTTCATGACCATAGGTAAGGGTGGGAATGAGGATCGACCAGTAAAATTAAAGCTTTGCTTTTTGGCTCAGCTCCTCTCTTCACCACAACTGACTGGTACATTACTGCAGACGCTGCACAGATCTGCATGTCAATCTCCAACTCCATTCTTCTCTTGACTATGAACAAGAACCCGAGATACTTTAAGTCCTCCTCGTGAGGCAGAACTTCACTCCTAACCTGGAAGGGCATATTCTACCCTTCTCGGACTAAGAACCATGGTCTCAGATTTGGAGGTGCTGATTCTCATCCTCACCGCTTCACACTCAGCTGCAAACCGCTCCAGTGAGAGCTGAAGATCCCCACCTGATGATGCCAACAGCACCACATCATCTACAAAAAAACAGAGATTAAGTAACTATGCCCTCAGATTCATAAACCATGCTCTTAGCTTTATAATTTGCTCATAGATTTGTGGAAACCTTGTGCACAGATTTGTAAATTGTGCCGCCCGTTTATTAAACGGTATGAATTTATTATCTGTGTGCAAAGTATTGCAACCAGTGCCCACAGATTTAATTATTTCACTTTTTTTTCTCTTGTCCTTCAGATATATTAATAATGAATAAACTTGCATCTAAACTTCTGGTGCATCCAACCAAAAAACCATATTTATTAGCTGAGCTTTGAAAACAAGAACATTCTCTATAATTTGATTGTGAGTCACAGGCCAGTCGTCAGTGCTTCTTGCAAACATAATTAAAAGTCACAATAGTTCTACAGGGAAATGAACCCCAGTGTCATATATAAATTAAACTCACCTGCTCCAGCACATCCTCCCTTCCTTCTTTGACCAGAAGCTGAACACCTCACACAGGAAAGGCTGCTCTCGATCTTAATCCTTGAAAGATATCGTTGTACCTCAATGGTACAATTCCCCATTAGATTAGTGAGGGTGTTTTAATATGTGCATTAATCAGAGCCATATAGGTATAACTTGTGTCGCAGCAGCTGTTGCTATGCATGCTGCACTCTTATAACAGAGTAGAGGAATTCTCTCTTACAGACACTGCAGCTTTCATGGTGACCAAAACGAGAGGCCAAACCACTCTTGTCCACCCCTCAATGACTAGCACACAAAGCACATATATATGAATAAATATTGCCTTGTTCACATTCCAGGAGAAGGCACTGAACTGCAATGCCCAGAATGTTCACTTTTATTTTTCCCTTATGTGCTTTGACTTCATTAGCTGTCGTCTGCTCAAGACACCCTTTTGTCCCCAGTTCATATTGCTAGTTTGTTTGTCATGGTTTGTGATGTGCCCCTTATAATGACATTTTAGCTCTGGATATCCTGCTGTGTAGTCCGTTTTTGTTTAAAACAAAAAAGGGACTGTTCCTGTCTTCCTGGTCTCCTGCATTCGGGGCTTTCTAAAAACCACTCCACTACTTATGTTTTAACTTTCTCAATCCAGAAAATGCAATATATCCAAGTTGGTAAATCGCCTTTTCTGACACAGATGCTGACCTGGTAGCTTGAGGAATGTGATAGCCTTTAAGCATTAGCCAGTAAGTATGAGTTATGTTGGGAAAGGTGAGCTACTTTGCACTTAAGAGTTTAATGTGCCAATAAAAAGGCTCATTAAACGTTTTTATCTCATTGAGAGACAAAAAAAAAAAAAATCACTCAATGTTGACTTCATCTTACATTTGTCAGTGGGTAAAGAGGTTCTGTTTTTTTTTTTTCCCAAAATTTTCACCATTTTGAGATAAACTCTGAATTTATACACTTGTGACTGCCAACTTGCCTGGAGCCGTTTCTATTTTAGAACAGTAACAGTAAGAAAGTAAAAGAAGAGAATATTCAAGATGGCCCTTTCAACAATACCACTCTGACAAAAGCTGCACTTAAATTTAATGCTTTATACTGCTTCATTTCATAATCATTGGAATAAGACACACTCCCACATACACACACAAAAAAATGTGTCTTCTTTCATCTTACTTTTTCTCACTGTTTGCTTTAATTCCAAATTTTTCTTTCCTGTCTTTTCTTCTTCTTGATTGCTAGTTTATATTTAGTAGTCCTTTGGTAGACTTCCATACATTTTTTCCTGTGTTCCTCATATCCTTCTTTTGCCTCAGGTGTGTTAAAACAAATTGATATATACCTCTGCAGCCCAAATTCTAATCTTTTTTTTTCCTTCTATGAGTTCACAGTTATAGACTGATTACATTTACAAAGCAAAAGTGCTTGCAGATATGAACAAATTCCACAAATTGCTTCATTTATTTGGTAGGACTTGAGGTCACATAACAAGTGTGAGTTCTGTTGACATAAATGTGTTTCAGTTTAATGTTGCCCTTTAGTGTTTGCAGCTTTATCGCTGCATGTATTTGTTGAAATCATAATTTGAGTGTGGTTGGATGATTGTTGTTTTAGTTCTCTAATTGTATCTATATTGAAGTGTAAGACGTACAAATTAGAGCAGTTGTGACCTGCTGGCACGTGTTTACTGTTGCTGGGTTTTTTTTAGAAAAAGAAAATCTGTTATCATAATCATGTAAGCTAGAAGTTTCTGGTACTTTGCTCAGTCATTTTATTATTTTGCATCCAAGTTTAAATTGATGACTTGAATTAGAAAACGCCCACATTATGGTTTTCTTTTTCCACATATCTTCATTAGTTTTTCTACATATTACAGAGTGTGTACAGATAATACACAGTAAGATACAACCCCCTTGCTGTCACCAGGCATGGCGCTAGGTATTTGGGTGCCCTAAGTACAAGTGCTGTGTTTCTTCAAAGTTCACATTACCAAGAGCTGTTTTCAATTCATCAACGTATTCCTTCTCACTACACAACTACATGCTCATGGGTACATATATCAAACTGAAAAACAAATACCCTGAAATACAGTATGCTCAGAAAAACTAATACTTTGCTAATGACTTCTGATGGCTAAAGCAATAGCAAGCCACCTATAGCAAGCAATTGCTATTTAGCCCTTGTAGGCATGTATGCAAGGGCTAAATGTTCCAGATTTCACTGAATGTAACAGCTGTTATTTTAAAAATCAATGAAACAAATCGACCTACCTGCATGCAATGCACAGGCATCATCTCTCTGTTTGTTTTTCTTTTTCTCATTTCCACCCTGAGTCTTGATGCCTTCACGAGACCATGTCCAAAAAAGCTTTAATTAGTTTAACCAGCAGAGGTGTCTGTCAAGCTCGGGGTTAACGAATAATGAACAGACCACCTGGAGGTGGAGATGGGGGCAAGGTGGGGAGGGCAGCAGAGACAAAATTCATCTTTTTCTTGAGCAAATGTGTGACTTTTGTATTGCTTGTATCTATTAAGATGTCATTATTATGATTATTATGATGATAACTTTTTTTTTTTTGGAGCCCCCCCCCGTACCCACCAGCACTTGATGCAATACGTGCAGTGCTTGGTCAACGTATGTGGAGTACCAGCGCTGGCTGTCACGTACAACATACTACCTCTGACAAACAAAATGACCTGCTATTTGACCCAAATTGTTCAAGGCCTGAAGAAAGAAGAAAGAAAAAGGGCGGTAGAACATATATTAGGTTTTTTTTAACATGCTAGATTTAATACTGTGTGATTTCTACACATTTCGTGAATCTGGAATGAGCAGTAATTCAACAGTGTTAATAAAGGACTCCACACTTTAAAGAATTTCACTTCTGATCCCTTAATTATGTGTTTAATCTTCTCTAATTTCAGATTAGACATTACATTCCTTATCAAATGAGATAATGAGGGTGGGGCAGCATCCTTCCTCCATAAAAAGGCGTGCTAAAAGAGTGCAGAAAGCTATGATTTTATGGTCCCCTAGTAGCTGTAGGCCTTCAGGAAGTATTCCAAATGCTGACACAAGAGGGTTAATTGTTAAAACAGCAGTGACTGTATTAAAATTTGCCTTCCAGTACTCGTCTAATCTGGGGCAGAACCGAAACATGTGTCAGAGTTGCTATTGTTAAGTGCTGAAAGGTTTACATGCTTTAAAATTCAATAAACATATTCTTTTCTCATGCTGTACAATGCTGCACAATTCCCTTTTCACTTCTGACTCTAGTTTCTGTTTCCTTAAAGAGCAACGTGTAGGTTAAATTTATAACTGAATGAATACTCGACGTTGTCTGAAGAGGTCTTTTAAAACATATATCTTGAAATTACTATGTTATAAAAAACAGAAATTTTAATGCAAATGTGGCCATGTTAAGCTAGCCTCAGAGCGGCCTCTTTCCGGCTAGCAACACGTCATATGATGTAGGCAGAGGCAAACAATATAATCTCATGCTCGTTGACTTTAATTGTGGATAGATGTAGTTGGGAGAGCAGTAGTGAGAGAGATAGAGAAGTGATAATGGTGAATTATTGTGTTTGTGCTGATTGCAAGAATTCCTGCCTGTTAGGACATCGTGTCTATCATTTTCCTTCAAAGAAAAGCAAGTTGTTTTTTTCTCTCCTTGGGTCTGTTTTGTGCTGGTGAAGAGAGCAGACTCCTATCGCACCCATTTCCCTCCAGAGAGTTACTTGGAGATTTGTTGGAGTCTCGGGATTTAGGAGTAAGGACCATGTGAGGCTGATGACCGATGCTGTTAAAAATGCCCTTACTGTGCAAGTTTGCTGCACGTCCACAATGACCGATTACGGTGACATTACAGCAAAGACACTAAATCTCTGAGTCTCCATTTCAACTTGTGTCAAAAGTGCAGACTTCAAACTATATACCAGTTTCTATACTGTGTTAATAGGACGCATAAAACAAAACTACTCAATAATTTACAGAGTTGCTGCGTTTTCTGCGTGTTTGGTGCAAACTGCGGCATTTGGTTTCTGAGGAAGAGGACGAAGTTGTGTTACTAGTGTGTTAGTCAATTTGAAAGTTTAGAGATTTGTGATATTTGGCATGTTTGGATTGTACAGTTAGTCTGTAGTGAAGTTGTTTTTTTTTATTATTTTTTTTTTTGTTGTGTGCGATAAAAATGAGGCGATCTCTGAATGTGGAGCCCGGACTGTCAATCGTTTTTGAACCGGAAGGAGCTGAGGGAATGACTGAGCCAGATTGCTAGGACTGTATCTTCTCTCTCTTCTATTTTTTTGTATCTTTTTTTTTTTTCCCTCGCTGTGGAGGTCACTGAGGAAATTATTGAAAGTGATTTATAACAATTTAATCACCAAATACCATTTTTGGCATAGTTATATATTTCTCCGGTTCTGAAAATCTTATTGTTGTATTATTTATGTACACTATGCTATATGTGTTGCTCTTTAAAACCCCCACCCCAAAGTCCTAGTCAGCGTATTGATCAGAATTTGAGTGCATGGTAGGCAGCTCCTTCAGGTATCTTTAGAACATTGGCTTTCAACATGGGCAGACTGCTGAGTGGTTCAGACTACAAGACTGGCTGCCTTGTATCACACACCACATGATCTGAGAGCAACTCTGTCCTCCAGTGACTATGTGTGGTCAACAAGTAAGAAAGGAAATGATTCAAAACCACATAGGAAACAGGACATATTTTAAAAGTGAAAAGAAAAACAAAAAAAGCTTTGCAAGCTGTTGACAATGATTAGATGGCATATTGCTGCTTCTTCCATGTTTTCATCTCTTCATTGAACGCTGTATATGTGTCTCCCCCTCGGTGGCTGTAGCTGAGATGTTTATCAAGCTAGATGAGCCTTGAAGACGGGCTGAGTATGTGTCACTGAGCCACTTTGATGTGTCTGATTAGTTCATAAATAACAATATTTTTCTAACAGATTCGGGGGGGAGGGTGTTAGTGAATATGTATTTTATGCTTAAGGTATACAAAACCAATCACTGCACAGACCGAGCAAGCGTGTTTCATGTTGTTGCAAGGTTTACTTCAAATAAGCTGTTTCAGGTAGTTCATGTGCCTTTCGTGAGTGAGAATCACTAATTAATTTCACATAAATAAAACAGCTGATTAACACTGAGAGAAAGGGAAGAGCCTCAGAAATTGACATATCATTCCATTAAAGCCTTTTGAAATGTTTGCTTGTTTTGAGTGTGATTTCCTCTCTTCAGTATTTGAATCCAGTCAGGGAAACTGTCTTGTTTGGGATACTGCTTCCTTGCATTCAGAGATGCTGAATGTTTCTGGTACACTCAGTGAGATTGGCAGAACATGATGAGCAAAGTGGCCAGCCATTAGCTGATTGGACAGCCTGGGCAACACAACTCTGTGTGTGTGTGTTTAGGAAAGTGAAGATGCATGTGCTCTCTAATACTGACAAAGTGTGTGAATTTTCCATGGACTACTTACCACATGAAAACTCCAAACTACAACTGCGCACATATTAGCATTTACAGGTTTACAAACATCAACTAATTTATATTAACAGCATGACTGTGTGAGCTGTTGGTCAGTAAGATCCACAAAGCTGATTCTGAATTTTAACAAGACACTTTGGAATAGCTTCCTTATTGTGATTAAAACAGCACTCATCTTAGATAAGTGAATCTCAAACTTTTCAAATTTAATTAAAATTCAAAAATACTTTATACTTCATTCCCAAAGGGAAATTCAGTTATTGCAGTAGTTGCCATGATTTAAGTCTCTTCAAAGATACATTGTAGAATGTTGATGTGGCCATGCCCCAATTTTGGAGGAAGAAAATGTCCTAGCAAGAGTATGACAAACTTAACAATAAAGTTCAGTCTATGAGAAGAACATAATTTTATCACAGAGGCTACAATCAATGTGTTTTCCACTGCAGAGTATAAAAAAAACAAACAAAAAAACAAAAACAATACCCATCCTGAAAACTGTGTTGGTAAGATTACTTTGCATTATCTCCAGTGTATTCTAAAATAACACTGTTTTTTCAGCGTCTTTGCAGCCTTCTTTTTTAAACTTTTTCTTGTTCAAACACAAATATAATATGCAACAAAAAAAAAAAAAGCGCTCTTTTGTCAAAAAAAGATTTTGTAGGTCGAGCATAACTTTTCATTTGTAATTTTCACAGGGTTGTGGTGAAGTTGTATTAAAGCGTTGGGTTGGTCGTGACGTGCACAACACTGTGCACTGCTCATCAGGGCCTTAAACTCGCAGCCCGCGGACCATTTGTGGCCCACAGCATGATATTTTGTGCCCCCCCCACCCCCCCCCACCACTTGATTTCAAGGTTTAATGTTAGCGCCGCCCGCGTGCATTTCTCAAACGCACTTTTCTGTGAGTTGTTGCGTGTGCCGTCCATAGCTCAGGCTTGTGACAGCTTCCGGTGGTGTTTGTTGACAAATCTGTGTCCGTCTCCACAGACTAGAATAGGGGCCAGGATGACCATCTCTGACGCACTGTAGTCCGCGTACGTTGTGGCAGGTCCGTCAAAAGTTGAAAAAATATTCAACTTTCAATGCATCAAGATGGCAGCTAGACAGAAAGCGCTCGCCAATGAAATCGTAGAGAGGATGTCTGGAGCGGCTCGCGTCCATGTCCGAGTTTGTGGTCACACAGAGACATCCATCCATCCATCCATCCATCATCTATACCCGCTATTTCCTGGGCAGGGTCACGGGGGTCTGCTGGAGCCTATCCCAGCTCACTTCGGGCAAAAGGCAGTGGTTCACCCTGGACAGGTCGCCAGTCCATCGCAGCACATAGAGACATTAAGTGTCAGAAATAAATTCTGGGAGGAAGTGGTTGAATCTGGTACGACTGTGTTTGTGTGGATGTGGACAGCAGTGATGTGAGACTGGAAAACAAGCCAACCGATGTTCTTAACTATAGCTGCAGCTGATAACCGCTGATGTGGTGGTGGATAGTTAAAAATTAAATTAAAAAAACATCGGCTCGCACCGGCTTGTCCTAAGAGCGGATGCCCATTGAGCAACAGTCGGGTCCCATTTTATTCAGCTGACTGGTTATTTTCCCATCAAACCCAGTTACTAACAGTTAGCTGATCAATACAACTAATACCCCCATCCCTGGATAGTTCAGTTTTCAGTCCCTCGCGGGGGATCAGGATCACGGCAAGTTAAATTGTCATTTACACAGCGAGCAAGGCGTCTAAAAGAATTATCTAAAGTAGATAATAGTAACCGGTAACCTGGTTTAAGCTTTGCAAGTGAACTGAGTCTGACCAAACCACAGTCCAGGAAGGAGACACGTCTCATATTTGAAGCAGCTGCAGTAAGACTGCTGGTCAAAGAATCTTAAAATAAAAAAATACACTGTCTTGTTGAAGGTGGATCTAATACATATTTGTTGCACATCAGTGTAGCTGCAAAGGTTGAACAGGGTGGTCAAAGTTGTTCTGCTGCTGATACATCTCTGATAGCTAGCACATAGGTAGCCACAGAGTAAAACCGGCATGTTTATATGTGTATGTGTGTGTGTGTATAAGGATGAGCCAGCTTAGATGGATAATACTGATGGCACCGTGGTCACTCAGCTGATTTCAGAAAACCGGATTGCTGTGCGTTAGCAAACAGTGACGCAGCACTAAGCTTCATCTTTGTGATGAATCACTGAACTGAAATATCTCATTGACAACTTCTTTTTCAACATGATATGGCACGACTGCTGTGTGAAAGTCTCTGTTTCTCTTTGTACCTTTTTATTTTCATGTGTCTTTACTTATAATCCCCCCACCACCACCCCATCCCACCCAGTTTCCCTGTCTCCTTTGACATCCTTTCTGTATTAACGTCACACTAGCTATTCCCTTGTCTCTAGTCTCCATGTTCTTCCTCTGGTTTGATCACAGTACCATCAGTGAGAAGTTGTAGATGTTCTATAAAACCTGCCCATCTCATAAACTCTGCCTCGTTGCTGTTCTTTTTCTTTTTTTTTGGGTCTGTCCGTCTAATATTATCTCAGTGTTTAGTTTGACTTCCTCTTCTGCAACAAAGTCTTACTCTTCATTTTATTTTGCATCGTCTCTCTTCTAGTTCACAGATCTGACAGCCTTTTTTTTTTTCTGTTTCCACTGCATTTCCATGTTTCTCTTTCTCTCTTCATGTCCTTTGTGTCTTTGCTGGTGTATTTCCGCTCCTCTCTGGAGGATTGAAACTTTTTGAAGTTCTTGCAGAATGGAAGCAGCTTCGGCACAAACACGTCACCCTGGTTAATGACGCTTATGGCATGGCCTGAGATTGCCTTCAATAGTTCTCTGTCAACTTTACAAGAAAGCTAGAAATGAAGTAGCTGCTTTGCTTTACTTCCTGTCTTAGTTTGAAATGTTGCTTCCTTGTGTGTTGAGTTCAGCTCTGACTTCCTTTC
>JBAMYA010086947.1:0-22368 GCA_037176975.1 Arrhamphus sclerolepis | reverse complement strand
CCAGCTCTGCTGCCACACATGAGCAACCACGAACAAGCAGAGCTGTCTGTGTGATAGAGAGAGAGAGAGAGAGAGAGTGTAGCTTAATTTGTAATACTTATACCACAACTATCTTTATTTTTAGAAAGTGTGAAACACTCAGTGTGTGAAGTCAAAAAAAAAAACAACTGTTTTTAATGACGGTTAAAAAAACAAAAAAAAAATCTCTGATAGGCAGAGACGCAACGCGAGTCGCTTTCTACCAAGCACCACATCTGAACAAACCCTTGTTTACCAGAACTCAACTGGTTATAAGTAAATACAAACTGAAATAAAAACAAATGTTAAATTCCGTGTTGTAATATTTGAGCTTGTAATATTTGCTTAAAAGAAAGAATCAGTGAACAGAATTACATGCCAGTTCGACATTTATTTCATCATGCAGATTATTTTTTGGCTAAAGGTCCAGTCCTGACATCAACAAGTGGTACCAGAGAGTGGACACAGGACAGTGATTTTCTCTCGTCTTTATACCTAAAAAAAAGGAGGGGTTCTGTGTGGGGGTCTCTAGCCTTATCTGATAAAGCCAGATGCTGGGAAAGACATCTAAACCTGTCAATGTTTTGAGTTATCTGTTCCTGTTCATTGCTTTACCTAAATAATGAGAGACTCAACACCTTAAAAGTCTAAAACAGCCAGGACTGGAGAAAAACAGGAGGGTGAGGGGCTACTCTAAGATTCATGTAGTTGTAATGTGGAATCTTTACAGAAACATTTAAGCCATTTGATCAAATCTTAACACAAACATGACGTGAACCTGAGGGACAAAGAGCTGTTCTCTGTGTGAGTGAGCAGAACAGTGTGAGCAGTGTGAAATTTGTTTTTTGCGTACATATGTAGAGGGACCAAGAAAGAAATACAATGAATAACCTACTTGAGCTATAGCTGTGCATGTACATACTGACACAACTATCAACTCCTCTGCATGCCGTTAATTTAGAGGAAAATGTGAGTGCAGATGAAGTTCAGGCTCTGACTATTTGACTATTTGTTCAGTAAATTCCTATTAAAAGCCACAGGTCCTACAGCCATAGCTTTGCTCATGTGAACGTACTGAAAGATAAGAGAGATCCAGTGAGAAGGATCCAATATTAAATAGACCACAGCTAATTTTTTTTTTTATGAGGTTTAATGATGTGCTCCTCAAACATGGAAAACATTTTCTTTGATTTAGGTGACTTAGGATCAGAAACATTAATAATAAGGAGGCGAGTCAGAATGCAACACTTGCCCCTAGTTTTACGAATGGGTTGTCAAGATTTTGGATTGTAAATTGTAATTAGGCAGGAGCAGTGTATAAAACAAAGAGCAGTATATGTCAAAACATATAGTATGTGTCTTGGTTTTTAAAGTGCCAAATGAGTCACTATAAGATGGACTGCAGTGATTTTCAGTCAGCTAAGATGAGCTAGCATTTCAACAAAGATTAATCTCATTAATTAAGAGGTGATGCAGCAGACCTAACTCCAGCTAACAGGACTCTGATGATTTTCCATACACAACTAGTAAAGCTTATCCTGTCTTTTTTATGCAGATGAAACAACTGGTGAGACAACTGTATAGTCAACTGAGTATAACCTGCAGTTAGTCTTGCAAAAATTCAGGCTATATCACAGTATCTAGTGAGTTAAAGGTCCGATTTCTCAATCCAACAGTGAATCAGTGAGTCAAAAAAACAAAAAAAAAGTTTCTCAATCCTGACCATTGCAAATCAATAGCATTTTTTCACCGTGTTGTTCCAGTGTTTTAGTATTCTTGAGGCTATGGCATTCTCTGCTGTAACTCAAACCAAATCTTTAATTAGTGTGGTTTCTTTGGTATCAGACATCTAAATCAGTATTCCGCATCTTCATTGTCGTGACTGAGATCTGGCTGAGTCCAAGTCCAAGGCTCCAGAAAGTTGTCTTTATCTCTGACACCCACATGGGGCAGGTGCAGATTGCTCAGCATTTCATGAATAAAACATGCATTTAAAATGAGATTGATGTGAGCTGTCATCAGAATAGTCAGTGAGACAATCGGACAAAAACATGTGTAACCTTGGCTTTTTCTTTGTTGGTGTTGTTGTTGAAGTAAGACGGAAAACAAACTGTGTTTCTTTTATGTTTCACTTGACAGTACGCATCCTGAGACTCTGCCAGGAGCATAAAAATCTTGACAGTAACTGTGACGACACATTGAAAATAACTGCAGATTTCAACTCTTTACTGACATTTTTTTTCCTTTCTCTTCCTCCTCCTAAACATCATTGCACACATACTCACTCATTAGAGCAAGGCAGAGTCTTGCTAACTGTCGGGAGTTATCACTATGCTTCAGTGTGCAGACAGACTGACCACTGGGACTTCATCTGCTCTGCTACACAGGGCCATAATTGCAGAAGGCTATTTTAAGGTGGAGGTTAGCAAAAGGCCACCAACTGGAAAGAGGACAAACAAACTGGCCTCTCTTTGAAAGTTGCCGTCAATATGAGATGACTGTCTGACTGAAGCTGCTCATCCTGCTATGAATATCAGGTGACTCTTATTTAATGCTTATCTTTTTTTCTGAGTTACTCACCTGAATTAGCTATCCAGTAATCTGCAAAACCCCTTTGGGATCAAAGTACTGTAATGGTTCAACAACCCCTGCAATCACTGACAACGTGTCGTATCTTTCTCTTTTACCCTTTCTGTAACTGATGTGGGCATAGTGTAAGATTATATCATATTCATTTTGGGAGGATTCAGTCTGATTTCTGGAAACATCACTGTACCTATACTGCACTCTCCTCAGAGTGGATAATGACCTTTAGATGAATGCTAATGTGCTCAGTCCTGGTTCTTTTGTGCTGCTTTTGACACAATATGCTACAACATCCTCTAAGAGAGACAGGCAACAAGAGAGACAGGCTAGAAATAAATGGCACAGCATTAAAGTGATTTCAAATGGTTTAACTCATTTTTTTTCTCAGCCTCGAAATATAACACCAGGTCAAGCTTCTCTCCTGTAAAATATGGTGTCCCTCAGGGGTCAGATTCGAACCAGTTCCATTTTTCTTTTGCATGCTTCCTTTCAGCTATATTATCCAGAGACTTAGTGTTTCTTCTTCACATCAATCTGATGATAAACAACTGTAATTACATTTTAGAGCTTCTTGAATGCTGATTTTGCTACAACAAAGTCTAACTTTCATTTTGGCTACTACAGCAGAGTAATCCGCATCATTGATACAGCTCAAATTTTCTGGTAAATGCCCTTCCTGACACAACTGTTTTTCAAACCTGGACCTACCATATGGTAATTTCTTGTGTCAAGCATTGTTGTAAAAAACATTTGGCTACTGTGTTTTGAACAACATGAGTTTTTATCAGCAAGGAATTGAGAACAACGTGTGTGTACTGTAATGTCCAATAATAAATGGGACTAGTTAAGGCTGCGTAGGGATCTGACGTTGTAGGCTAGTCTTACTGCAGTGTAAGCATGCGCAGCAGTAATGTGTATTGGCAAATCCCTTTAGACAGGGACAGTGCCAAACGTACAACTTTCATAGCATCATTTGGAAGTTATTTTTTTCACTGCCTTCCGTTTGGTATCTCTAGCGCCTTAGAAATCTTTCAGAAGGAGACAAACAATCTTCTTAAAGACCACGAAGGCACAGCAGCATTTATGGTTGACAATATAATCTATGGAGAGACACCAGAGGTGCATGACCAGGCCTAAATAAAGTGCTGCAAACACCCAAAGAGGCTGGGCTAAAGCTCAATGAAGAAAAATGTAAACTGAGACAGACACAGATTCAGTTTTTGGGACACATTGTTGACAGGCATGGTGTGAGACCTGACGTGGAAAGAGTGAAGCCATAAGAAACATCCAGCCGCCACAGAACACCACAGAGCTGAAGCAGGTCATGGGCACGGTGCATTGTCGTGGACACTACCGGCTCAACCTAGAATACATGCCCTGGACGAGGCCACACAGTCAGCATGGCCAATGTCTCGTTCACGTCTGGATGAGGTTAAAGAGCGCACAAAGGCTGACACGGAGCTGCAGATGGTGATCCAGTTTGTAAGTAACGGCTGGCCAAAATATGCATCCAAAATACCAGACGGTGTTAAGCAGTGCTATGCAGTTAAAGACTCTCACCACATGCCACAACTTGCTTCTTTACGGCAACAGAATAATCATTCCCAAAAGCCTGAGGTCAGAGATAGTGGAAAGGCTACATGATGGTCACATTGGCATAGCGAAATGCCGCGAGCATGCCCAACAGAGCATCTGGTGGCCGAGCATTGGCAAAGCCCTACAAAAGTGGATTGGACACTGCAAGCACTGTCAAATAACAAAACCTGCTCAGAACAGAGAGCCACTCATGACAACCAAACAGTCCTTGGGAGAGAGTAGCTGCAGATGTCTGTGAGGTGGACAAGAAAAATTACCTTGTGGTAACAGACTATTTTTCCACATACATTGAGCTTGCCTACTTACCTGACATGACAGCTGCCTCGGTGAGGTCCCGCCTCAGTGCCATTTTTACGAGGTGGGGTTGCCCCACAGTCATGGTCACTGATAATGGTCCACAATTCAGTGGGCGCTTGTTTCAGGGCTTTGCTAAGGCCTATGACTTTCAACATGTTAGAACGAGCCCGCATTTCCCCCAAGAAAATGGTGCCGCCGAAAGAGCTGTGAGAACAGCGAAACAGAAGGATCCTCACTTGCTCTTCTCAGCTGTAGAGCAACCTCCATCCAAGCGACAGGTTACAGTCCGGCTCAACTGATGCTAGGCCGTCAAATAAAAACTCCCATTCCCACACTTGAAGAAAAACTCTCCCACGGTAGCCGGACATTGCCCTGGTGAAAGCGGCAGACTCCAAAGCCAAGGCTGCCTACAAACGCCACTATGACAGGCGTCACTCCAGCCGTCCGTTGCCACTTCTCAGGCCAGGTGACTCCGTCGCTGTCAAACCCGACAGTCAGAAAGGATGGACTTCAAATGCTGTTGTTCTCAATACAACACCCCCAGATCCTACCTGATTCGCACTAATGATGACATTCTGCGCAGGAACAGGCGCCATCTGCGTCTACTGCCCCCATTTCTCTCTCAGTCTCAGTTCGGGGAGGAGCACGAAACAGCGGAAAGAGACGTGGCAGAAGAAAACAAAAAAACAACAGCAAGATGATTCAGCAGCAATGCAAACGCCACAGGCTGTCACCACATCAAGAGGCAGAGTGGTGAAACAGCCACCGCACCTGAAAGACTGTCACTTGAAATGCCCTGCATTTATTCTGCAGAAATACTTGTCTAGGTTCATGTTAGTGTTTTTGCTGTCTTGTTAAAATAATAAGCGAAAAGTTCATAGTGAAAAGAGTTATGATACAGAAGAGTTTATTTATTTCCATACTGTGTTTTCACATTGCTCGAATTTGATTTAATATGACACATACTTCTTTAGTTACTCAAAGGAGGGAAGGTGTAATGTCCAGTAATAAATGGGACTAGTTAAGGCTGCGTAGTGATCTGAGGTTGTAGGCTAGTCTTACTGCAGTGTGAGCATGCGCAGCAGTAACGTTTACGGAAGCAGCGGTGATTCGAGCTCTGTATGTTCTTCACTTGACTCTCATTAAAAGTTCATAAACGGATAACTAAGGCTGTTCATTGAACATTACATGTTACCGACTTCTCTTCGCTGGCCACCAGTTTATTTTGAGAATTGTTTTAATTTTAAAGTTGAGGCATAGGACTTTTATTTGCCTCAGAGGCTGAAGACCAGAGATGACAGAACATTTTCGGTCAAACTCCAAAACGGTGTAACAAGCTGCCTGAGGATATCAGGTCTTCAGAGTCAGTGACCTCTTTTACAGTGAATCTATTCCCAAATTTTACTTTTATAGCGGAGCCTGTCCTGATTTTATTTGAATAACTTCTATGTTTATCATTGTATTGTTGTTGTGTCTTTATACTCCATACACCAGTCAAGTGAGAGAGTAAAATTGCAGCCTTGATGATTTGATCATTGGCAAATGCAATCATTTCTTAAAGTAGACATTTTTGCAGTTTGCAGGTCTGGAGACCTCAGGAAAGTGAAAACACAATGCCAAGAGGGAAAGGCAAAAGTGATATTTGTAGAGAAGCAGTTGTTGATGTCTCAATCTGGAAAGTTCTATAGCGAGTACAATAATCTTCCTAGGAGTGAATATCAGGGTCAGACTGTGCAATGCTCTGTGAAACACAAGATAGAACTGAATTTTGAGTAAATTTTCTGAAAAAAACAAAGAAAAAAAAAGATTTTTGGAACCATATCCCGTGGACAAATGGGATCAAAGTGGGGTGTTTGGCTTTAATGCACTGCACCATGTTTGCTGATAACCAAATGTAGAATTTGATCTGGACATAGTGGACAAAGCTGATACAGGCTGATCCATGTAAGCAAAAGACAAAAACGTATCTTGTAAAAATGAACAAGTTTTGAAAACATAAAATATCAAAGAAACATGATGCAAGCAATTTTTGAGTTTTAACTTTTGCCTACTTTGACTTTTCACCTAATTAGGGAAAATACCGAGGCTAACAAATGCTATGTGTTTTCAAGAAATAAACAATTATTCCTTCAATGTGATGCATTTTACCATCACCAAGCACAGATATTCATGCTGATAACAACAAGCATTTCTTTCCTCAGAAAGATGTAACTACCTTTATAATTCAAATGTATGTATGTTGTTTTTCATCTTGCCTAAAACTAAGACACACTATAATATGATTTTACACAAAACACACAAAATTAAAAGTGGGTGTACTTCCTTTTACACAATACTATTAACTATGAAAAAAATAAATAATGTAACATAGGACTGCAGGTATCTCCTCCATTTTAAGGCCATTTAATGTGATCTAAATGATGTTGGTTTTGTGGTAGTTTTCTCAGCTGCTGTTTTCCTTAAGCAAACATTAGTTAATAGCTATTATTAGTACTTTATATATAGGATAAAGGCTGTGAACTGAATGTGGATTAAGATTTAAATATTTCAGTCTCGACTTTTGTTTTAGGTGAATTTTTATTTTTCTAACCTGCACAGCATTCAGCCCCAAAAAATCTCCAAAAATAAGCAACGCTGCCTGTGCAGTCAGGCCTCTTCCTCTATTCATCATGGCACCTTCAGCATTTGATTGACTGCAACGTTAAACTTCTTTGATCCACGGCCATCAGAAAAATTGTCATCTTGTCAGCTGCAGCCCTTGTATCAGAGGAGCTCCCCTGCTCGACTGAAAAATTCTCACCAAAAGCCATCAACAACAAAGGCACAAGGAAATTGTCAAAGTATTGCAGCAGGATTGCAGCAAACTTTGCTCTTCAGAAGATTTTTCTTTCTATCCATCTATCACTCAGGTTGGTCTGATTTCTTTGCCATTCCTCTTTCTTCATTCTCTCCAAAACATTTTCTGCTCATCTTTTATGTCTTCATCCTCTTTTTTCTCCCTTTTTTTTTTTAAATATTATCATATCAGAATTTTAAAAGGCACCTGAAAGAGATTTAAATTCCAACATAAGTTAGAAACACAGAAGAGTTTTTAAAGCTCGGACTTGATCTAAACCTCAAGGAGACTAGACTGTTTCTTATAATTTTCATGCTGACATCTATTGTGACTGAGAGTTAGCAAAAATATATCAATGGTCAAAGTTATTGGGCCACAGGACACTTTCAACATGAACAGGCTGCAGATTTACTAATGGTTGGATAGAATTTCCAAAGGTAAAGTAGGAGGCAGAGCTTTGAGTGATCAGGCTCTTCCCGTCATGATTTCTGTTCACCTTACGGTATCTGACTCTCTTTTTATGTTTTCTTCTGTTCTGACCAACTGCATTGTTACTGGCTCTGCAGCCTCTAAACAAAGTCCAGCCTCAGTTACCTTTTCAGATCATGTCTTCTGCCCTTCTGCCTGACATTCCAGCTTTTTTGACCTGTTTTTGATTGTGACTCGTTTTTACACAACGGTGCATTTGCATATACGTGTTGTGCCAGTGGATGGCAGAGGAGGAGTCTGACGCATTGGGTTGATAGTGTCGCCATGACCAGAAAAAAAAGAACATCCAAAGTGCTGCTGAAACATCCAGGAAGAAGGAGATTTGTCGTGATGACCAGCTAACTGCTCGTAGCTATGCTCTATGGAAAAGTAACCAGTGAGCTGAATGAAACAGGACCCGGTTCCCGCTCGACGGGAGCCTGCTCATCTGACAGCCAACATCGGCCTGATGTAGTGTGTAGTGGTGGCCAGATTTGAAAGCATTGGCTCGAGATGGCTCATTTGCCAGCGACGCATCACAGCTGCCCGCAGCCACACAAACACAGTTGTACCAGATTCATCCACTCTACCACTTCCTTCCAAGCTTTATTTCTGAGACTTGTATCTCGTGTGACCACAGCATACAGCTATTACTATTTTTATCCCACATTCCTGTAATACGAGATCTGATTACAGACAGATACAAGCTGCTGTAGACCCGCCCCCATTGTCTGCTTAGCCAAAACCTGATTGGTTGACTTTGACCCGTTGAAAGCTGAACATTTCCCAGCTTTTGCTGACCTTTTCAGACCTGCTGCGATGCACACAACACATCATTCTTGTGACAAATTCTTTAGTATGCTGGACTCTGAAGTTGGCCGGGGTACAGGGGCAGAGCCCTGGTAGGGGCACCCCATTTTCAAGTGTTTACTCGAAAGAAAATAATAAAAACAGAAAATACTGTGAAGGTTCAAGGTGCCCCGGGACAATGATCACCACCAGCAGCTTCGTTTGACACGTTTTTTATTAATATTATTTTTAGTAAGTGCGCTTTCCAGCGCTCACGCTCACAAGACGACGTCCAGGTCTTGTTCCCGTCTCCTGCCGCTGTGCCGTCCCTATAAAGAGCCAGAGAGTGATTGTAAATGGGGCCCAGGTGTGTCCTCCGTCTCCCGTTGGTGCCGCCCCCAGAGCCACCGAATCATCTCCCCTCTGCAGCTGAGCTGAACCACACCCAGCCGCCACAAATACTCTGACCAAAAAGCAAAAATAATAGCACAAAAATGTTCTTACTTTGTTTATTTCTAAGCCAGAAGACTTGGATACCAAACTTAAAGTTCAAAGACAGTATTCACACATTCTCATCAAATTTCAAAGTGTCAAAATATACACAACTTCTTGAAGAAAGATGCCACAGTCCTCTGTACTTTCTTAGGAACAGCAGGCCTCCTCGACTTTTGGGGCTTGATGCGCTTCAAGCACTTGCGTCTCACTGGCGCTTGGTACTCAGACATTCGGCGTACTCTGTTGCTGTGGTCTAGCAGGTTTCCTCATGGTGTAGGGACTAGTGTTGCCAGGACAACTGGGCCTTATCCATGCAGATTTAGATGTTTTGGAACAACTGCTCGAGATGAATGTCTGACCCTTGTAAGCATTGTTTGATTAAAATTCACTGAAACCTAGTCAGTGCCAAGTCTAATTGTTTAATTATTTTTTCATTCAGTCTTACTTAGACTCTAAATTCAACAGTAAGAGAGTGCACATGAAAATGCAGAATTAATTAAGAGTTAACCATTTTCCATCGCACACAGTTTCTAACAGCTAATGTTGCTGATATTGCAGCATGTCAGCTGACAGCCACCTGCCAGAAGATTGAAAGAGACCAAAGATGAAAGTCAGAGGGAAAAGAGAAAAATGAATTATCAGCACTTGGCCATATCAGGTGTGTTTGTGTTGTGACCTGGCCATCCCAAAGAGTCCTTGGCAGCCATGCTCCATCTATCTACCTGACATGTCGGGAATCAGATGAGTTCTACTGTTCCCCTCAGTTCAGAACTCTTTTCTTCATGTTTCATCACCTTTGCTTTTCGATAAACATTGAGATCTCCTTGACAACAGTAAATATGCCAGGCAAGAACATGGGCTTTCCTATCAAAAAAAAAATAGTAACATGAAACCTCTATTTTATGACCAAAGTGCTCTTCACTTAAGCCATTTCAAACCACTGCTAAAACAGAGGTTTGCTCGTGACACCAGTTTATGAAAGGGCAGGAGGTGAGGAAGGTGGAGGAGTAAATGAGTCCAGTTATAAAGGTAGCCAAGGATGAGGAGGGCCGCAGAAAGAAATAAGTGAAAATACAGGAACATGATGATACGGGGCAATAAGACACCAAGAAATAAAGAAAAAATCAAATCAAAATAAAACAAACAATGAAGAGTAATTAAAGTAGCACCCATGACTGCTCAGCCTCTTCCTCTGAATTTCCCCACTGTGAGGAAGACGAGCTAACACACACCGACACAGCATCAAAAAGGCTTCTTAATCACAGCCTGACAGGTGTCAAGACATATCACAGGCATTCATCATTTCCCTCTATGTTGTTTTGTAGATAAACACAAAAACACAGAGAGTTATTACACAGGTGGAAAGATAAATCTTCAAACAGATTTTCTTTTGCCTCATCGCCATTGCTTTGAAGCCAGAAGCTGCAGCCATTTAGAATGGGCACTATCTGCATGTAGAGATTATTGGGGAGAGGAGGATTAGAACAAAACAAACAAAAAAACATGAGAAATTATTCATGAAAAAAAAAATCTATATAAATATAAAAGTTTCACTCTTCACTGATTGTTTTCTCTTCTCCAGACAGATTTGAAAAGAAACTGTAGGCAGAAACAAACAAGAAGCTACGCCCATGATGTCTTTACATCCCCCTTCTTTCTCTTCTATCACTGTCATCGCTCCTACCTCTCCCACCTCTGGGGAGGGAAATGACTCTGGTGTGAAGGCAGAGTCAAGACTGTTTGACCTTGATACCAAACCTGCATTTATCCTAAATAAATATTCATTGGTTGTGGAACAATACTTTCAGTCCTCCAGATAACAGGTGACAGATGAGGCAAATGGCACACGTTAGGGCTTCACTAGCTCCACTACTTGCTGCAAAGGTGAACTCACGGGAAGAATGAAAATATGAATAAAGAAAAAAAACAATTACATTACATTGAAAGGAACAGAATGACAAACTTTTCTTCCCTCTCACAAAAATAAAAGTTCAAATTCAACAAGTTCTCTTGCAGCTTCTTGTTTGTTTTGCTGCTAACTGCTAACTGTTACACAGCAGCTCAGGTTTGTGCCACTACCGCTACACTTCATGTGCATCAATACTATTGCCTTTCAAAAGTTGCTACATTTACTAAAAACAAAGATATTTAGTGAAAACATAATATAGCATATCAGCAAAAAACCTCAAGCTTGACTATTTCCTCATAACAGAGCATTCTAGAGTCAAATGACGGCTAAAGCTAGATTGAAACTGGGTTATATAACTAGCTTAGAACTAGATGTGCTCTGGCAACTTTACATTTCCTCAGCAGGTCCATCTAGATACCCTCCATTGGAGCTCATTAACTATGTCCAGATGTCTTCGGGAGCCAATAAGATCAGTGTATCCTTACAGAGAGTCACAATTATGAAAATGGCAAGAGACATCTTGTAAAGTTGCTCCAACGATGAAGCTGATGACGATGAAGCTATTTAATGATCTGCCTGAAGACCTGAGAGCAGCTTGAATTCTGGATGTTTTTTAAAAGCAACTCAAGACCCATCTTTTTAATCTAGCTTTTAAGTGACCTTTTACAGTTTTTAGTCTACATTTTAACTATATTTTAGAGTTTTATTATTATTTATTTTATCATTTTATTGCTTTAACTCCAACTACATTTTCCACTTTTATTTATTCATTTACTTCTATATTTATTTCCAACGCGCTATTTATATATTAATTATTTATTTATCTATTTAATTACTATCCATGTCTATTCCTGCGCAGGGTCACAGTGGTCTGCTGGGGCCCAGCTGTCTTTGGGTAAAAGACAGGGGGACACCCTGGACAGGTCACCAGTCCATCGCAGGGCCACAGACACCAAACAACCATTCAAACTCTCACTCAAGCCAAATAGCAATTTAGAAACACCAGTTAACTTAACATGCATGTCTTTGGACTTTTTTTTTAAATGTATTTTCATCGTCATTCTTCATTGTTTCTTCAGAGACTGAAGATGGCATTACTTCTGTTCCTGCTCTGCTATTGTTTTCGATAATGTTGGTTTGTGTCTGGATGTGTGTTAGTGTATTTAAGTGTGTGATTGTGTTTAATAGAATGTGTTTGGGTGGGTGAAGTTGGGAGGAGGGGTATTGCTTCTGTTGCTTTTGTTTTAATTCTGGAAAGCACTTTGTGTTGCACAAGAGGTATGAAAAGTGCCTTACAAATAGCGTTTGATTGATTGGATTTGAGTTTCAAGAGGTGATCTGAACATGATTGTGTACTGCTAGTTCAAAATACAAAAAAGAAGGTCACCATCTGGATTTAATGAAGCACATAAGAAAGAGCCTCCCATTAGATAATTACTGCATAGGTGATTATGTTTAAGCATCAGCAAGTGATTTAACTCTAACTCATGAAGTGAGTAGCTTCTCTTTTCTTAAACAACCATGTCAGAAGACACATCCTGTGGTCATGGAAAAGATGTTAATCCGTTTCAGAAGGTTCAAATTATTGGCACGAATCAAGCAAAGGAAACATCTAAGGAGATTGCTGAAACTACTAAAATTGGGTTAAGAACTGTCCAACGCCAACTGTCCAACCATCATCTTTGAGGAAGAAATGTAATAAAAAAAAAAAAAAGTGGGTCTTAACTGTTCCACAATGATGCAAGAGAATGAAAACACTGAACACAACATCCATCCATCCATCCATTTTCTATACCCGCTATGTCCTGTTCAGGGTCACGGGGGTCTGCTGGAGCCTATCCCAGCTCACTTCGGGCGAAAGGCAGCGGTACACCCTGGACAGGTCGCCAGTCCTTGAACACAACATGATTCCTAAATTTATTTCTGCAAAAGGTGATTCTTTAGGTTTTTGATTCATGGAGTGCACAATGTTTTTGAAGAGCAACAGTCCGGCCTTGAACAAACATCATAAAAAGGAAAACAAAGGTTCCATCTAATGTAATGTAAAAGTCAAAACAATCATCATACTGGGTTTCTCATGAAACCAAACAAATTATAAAGTGGAGAGATGATTACATAGCCAATCAACACTTAAATTGTTAAGTATTCACATGTTTCCCAAGTTAGCAAACTTGATATAACTAGTGCCTGCATGCAATAGTGCGAGGGATTAGGGCTAAATTGTTTGTTTGTCTCAGACACTAAAGGCTGACAACAAGGAATCTAATTAACTGTGCTTCTATACCTCACAGGTAAATAATTAAGACTAAGACATTTGTTTCTCCATATCTGCTGATGCAGGCTGGAGAAAACATCACAAAAAGGAGTAAGCTCCTGAATCGTGTGCCACGTAGAGCAACTACAGGTATGAGCTTTACTAATTGACTGCTTATCTGCTGCAAGTTGGGCTTTTGTTTATTTCAAATCGATTAAAAATCGAGACTCATCCTTTGAGTTACCAGAAAGTCAAGAAACTTTCAAAATATTTTCTCTTTGAGAGTATCTAGTCATTTTCTTGATTCAAAATATTTCAGAGAAAATGCCCAACCAAAACTCACAATTATATACTCGGAAAACTGTCTAAGAAAGTTCTAAACTATTAGATTAAAAGAAAAAATAAGTTTAACAGTTGAGTTTGTTCATGTTACAAAAGTATATTCACAGTTTATGGTTATAAATCGCCTGGCACCTCCTCCTCAGGTGGCAGGCTGTTTGTTTCATGTTCTTCGACAGATTACTGAGGCCCCTGTTTTGTTTTGTTTTTAAATGAATGATTGTCAACATATCATCTTTCTGAAGAGTTCAATCATCCAAACAACAGCAAATGAGTCAACGGCAAAAAAAAGAAAAGAAAAGCTGTTTAGCATTGGCAGAGAAAATCTGGCAAATCTTTCATGGGTACAGCCCACACACTGAAATCTGCTGCTCATCCCAAAAATGCATTTCCTTACAAACGTGGTACCATTTAAAAGAGAAATAATCAGGCTTGTCCACCACTCTGTCCACCTGTATTGTGTATGAATGTATTGTGGTATGCTTAAGGTCATTTTCACACAAAGCAACTCCCTGGCGGATGAGAAGTTGGTTCAGTATTTCTGTACTATTTTCATTCCTCATGATGCCTATGTCTATGTCTATTTTGTGAAGTGCACCCACACAACATGATGCTGCCACCCCCATACTTCACAGTTGGGATGGAGTTCTCAGGCCTCCTCTGTTTTTTTTCATCCAGATATAATGATTATAATTATGACCAGTTAAACAGTTAATTTTTTGTTTCATGAGACTACAGGGCATGTCTCCAAAATTCTAAATCTTTGTCCCAAACCATAATCTGGCTTCTTTTTTTTTCTTGTGGAGTAATGGCTTCTTCCTCACTGTGGTCTTTCAGCTCATGCTGGTACAGGACCAGTTTCACTGTGGATAATGAATACTCTCTTACCAGCGTTTATGCTTGCATATAATTGTTTGAACAGATTAACGTGGCTCCTTCAGGCATCTGGAATTTGTACCCAAAGATGAATCAGACTTCTGGAGTTCCACACCTCAATTCCTGATATCTTGGCTGATTTTATTCTGACTTTCCCATGATTTCACACAAGGAAGAAGTGTATTTAAGGTGTACCTGAAAATACATCCACGGGTGTGTTTCCAATTAACTCAAATGTTGTCAATTAACCTATTAGAAGCTTTGGTTTTGTATCAGTTTTTCATCAGGTAAAGATTTTTTTTTGTACTGAATCATATCAGACACAGCGTCGCAGCAACAATCACAGAAGCTGTAGAAAATCTGAAGACATGCAGGAGGTGTAAGCCAAGAGCAGAACAAAAAATAAATAAATCAGTTACACCTTCAGGCCATATTATTTCACCTGTAGCTCTACATGCACCTGAGAATGTGCAATTCTCATTTTCAATAACTAGCTAAGGTAGGTTGGCAGGGTAGATTTTACGCTCCCTGAGGAAATTTGTCACAAACACATCCAGCCTTGAATTAACATGAATACACAAAGCAGTGCACTCTTTACTGCACACTGGCTCACACGCTGCCATTTTAACACCACCCATCTGTCAACAAATGCAGGGAAAAAAAAAAAAAGTTTGTTATAGCTGTAACTGCACTCTAAGGAAAGGTTGTACTTTCTGTTTTGTTGAGGCAAACAAGTGGAAGTGATGAGGGATTGTTCATGAGGGAATGATGCAGGTGCCTTGAGACTGCTGTGAAGAATTACGTAATGTAAAAGAAAATGTACGACGTTCGGTCTGTTTGAAAAAGATCACGTAAAAAACACAATGCAATCATGCTTTATCCTACTGAAGAAGAAATGGTTTTACTTTCATTGTTTTGTTTTGCAGCAACACTGCACACCATTTAAAGGAGATCAGATGGATTAGAATGTATCAAATGTTAAATCAAGAGATTTGCCTTTTGGTTGTCAATCTCCTGCTCTGTTCTAACCCCACTTGAACAAAACCCTGGCATACCTGAACTCCTCCACTTGAGGAAACAAGTCACTCCCAACGCAAAGGAGGGCCATGTTGGAAAGTGCTTGTTATTCTTAACCATCTTTTTTTTTTTTAAAACATTTAGTTTAGACAGAGTGCATTTCAGGCAAACCCATCACTTTTCACACGGCCAGTGTGCTGCATGGTTTGTCACACAGATCCACCTTGACAGTCCTTTAAAAAAGCCGTCTGGAACAGGGCAGATCGCTTCAGTTAGTTTACAGTTACCCGTATGAAGCATCTGCCTGTTACTCTCAACGGCAAACTAAACTAATCAGATCAATGAAACCCTCCACATAGAGCCTGTCAGTGAATAAGAGCTACCGTCGTTTACTGACCTCGTACTGAGACCCATTCATAATTACCAGTACGGGATGCTGCTGGTGCTTGATGATAGTTTAAAACCTGGTAAGATGAATTCTCTTCTGACTGTGATCTTATGAATTTTACATAAATAAGCTTTTCAAGGAAATTATTTTATTTACTACTAAAAAAAATTCAGACGCTTAAAACTCAACACATAACAGGTAGTGAGAACAAAAGGGAATTTGTAAATCAGTGGTACTTTTGGACTGAAAAGCACTGTAGTGTATTTTTTTTTGACCATTGAAACAATGGATCTGTTGCTCCAGTGCTGTTTTCTTACATTTCTTTTGAAAAGGCAATATTATGAGTTATTATGTAAATGCATATTTTATTTTAGTGCTTGTTGGATTTGCAGTGATGCCTTCAACCATGTGCCATTTGGGCATACAACTAAAACCACATTTAATCCAAAAGCACTTACTCACATACTTATTCACTTTTCTGAAAATTCTCTTTTATGAAATGGGTCTCATACCTCTCCCATTCACAGCCATTTCCACCAATACAGAACACACTGAACCAACTGCAACTAGGTGGTGTCCATGCTAGATCCATATTAGGACACTTGAACATTCAAGGCCTCCTGGTTGCCTCATTCAGTCCTTTTGATAGGGACAGACTAAATGGACATTCCTCAGTCCAAGATTTGATAGTTTTTCTACCTAATGGTAATCTTGGCTTGACAATGGCATTATTTAATTATTTGACTGAAATTCCACATGAGTTGGGCAGCAAATAGCAACAAAGCAGTAGTTTTATTTTACACCTTTCAATGAACAAACGCTTCAAAAGTTGTATTGACCAAATACAATGTCAAATTCGACTGACACATATATTGTGATTGGGAGTCAAATTATTCTCTCATGTACACTTTAAATTGATCCAAACCTTCTGATTTGTTCTATATAGCCCCAAAGTTCACACTTGGGACTTTGACCTTGAAGTAAGAAGTTAGAACCCAGAAACGGAGAAAAAACACAAGGGATAGCATACATCTCATTTGTAAACTCATCTAACCATGTAGCTGGTAAAGAAAATGTGCAGAGAGATTTCAAGCTGTCCAAATCACTGCTTGAAATATGAGTGTGCAGCCAGTTAAATGGTTTTGACAGTTGTTTTGGTGTGTGACGCAACAGTTCAACTGGAAAATAGAAGACAATTCTAACAAGCTGAAAGGGGAGATATTGCCTCATATTATAGAAGAGGCTGATATACTTTGTTCAGTAAATCCATTCTCCTCTCATGCTTGAATACTGGATCGAGAACAGTAGACTAATTAAATTGAAAAAAGACGAAACAGTAAAGTTACACTGAAAGGGAAGATGTTATTTAATCTGGCAATGTCACCGCTACCTCGCTGCTTTTACTGAGGTGTGGCTCTTTTTGCAATGGCTGCGAAACAAATTTTACTCAGCAATGCTGCTCATGTGGTAACATGTGGCAAACATATGTGAGCGTACATGGATATATGAATGTTATGATGAAGACCGCAAGTTGACTGAGCCAAAAAAACAAAAAGCAGGAACAAAAAGAAATTCTATTTATAACAATCTTCATAAATTGCTGTATTACAGACAAACAACAGAGAACCTTATACTTCCTCTAACAGTTATAGCAACACTGAGAAACTTCCTCTGGGTCTAAATTGCTTCGCAATTTAAACAATACCCAAAATAGAATCTCCAGATCAAAATTCAAAACACAGTGAGATATCGATGCTCATTCATAGGGCAAACAGTCATGCATGTCAGCTTCAAAGAAGCTCTTGATGAAAGTTACGATGGAGGCCAGTGGCGAAGTCACAATTTTATGTGCATGTTTATCTTGACAAATTTGACAGGAACCTCGGTCTTACTGTACAAAAGCTGAAAGGTTGCTCCTCTCTATCAGTTGCTTTGGATTAAGGCATCACACAGTCAGGGGGAAAATGCAGACTACACAGAAAAGCCTGAGCAGGAAGTGGAGCCAGAAATCTTTTTGCCATGAGCCAACTGTGCTAACTACCACACCAGTGTGGAGCCTTCATCTGGATAATTCTAAATATATAACGATATCCCATCATAACAACTCCATCTAAGTCAAATGGAGTTGATTGGGCATTTTCTCATTTTCTTTTGTGCGCTTTTTCAATTCATATCTAAAATGAGATCAGTTCCATCTGTCTTCTGTAGATCAAAGCACTGAACTGCCTTAGATTCATTTTAACTTGACATGATCCCCCGTGTCCTTGATGGTGATCAGCGGTCTTTCATGAGGACCCTGAGTGATTGCAGCCTTGCTTCACCTCTTTGCTCCCAGCGCCCCACAGCCTCAACTAATTTGTTTTCTCACCAAGCAATTAAAAAGTACAGCACAGAGGAGAGGACTGATCAATGACACCTACAGCCTACCGTCAGTCTGTCTGTTCATCCATCTGTGGCGAACTATTGTCCCATTTATCTGTCCATCCACATACACGCACACATCACTTTCTTCATTAACTTGTTTACAATTACCTGCTGCTGATCTAGCGATAGGTCTCTCTCTCTCTCTCTCTCTCTCTCTCCCTCTATGTGTGTGTGTGTGGTTGACTAGGTAAAGTGGGATCAGCCGTTTGTTCAGGTTTGTCTAGAGGTTGAAGTTGTTCTGTTTCAGTCTTTGTAGGTGAGTCAAAGCACTCAGATACGTAAACACACACATACACACCACACACACACATACACATACACTCACACACTTGATAACAGCCCCTTTAGCCACTTAGGAAGAACATCAGAGCAACCAGGTCTATTGTTACTCTCAACAACTTTGTCAGGACTCTTTGAAATCACCCTGCAACACACTGGGAATCAGCTGATGGTTTTAGACCCAAACATCTGTGTAAAACCAGTTTAAACACAAAATTCATATAAAATAAATGATAATTTTTTTTTGTAGTATTTTGACCACTTTTCTTACATCAGTGTATCATAAAAAGCATGCTAAAACAAACTGCAAGACCTTTATCTATCTATCTATCTTTCTATCTATCTATCTATCTATCTAATCTAGCTAAGGCAGACAAATGACAGCCGCAAGGACTCATGGGTTGGCAATCGACAGTGGTACTAATTGAATTGTAAACGCTTGTACATATTGATAAAGTCTGTACTTAGTTGTACAAAGATCGATTGTACATGGATAAATGTTTGCAAGTAGTTTTTGTTCGTGTGTTGTTTCCGTCCTCTTGTATTATGGTTTGGAGTGTTGCATGCGCCATCCTCAGTGCAGTGGCTAGTGCTCCTGGTCTAATATTCATTCACTTATTTAACTTCTGCATAGTAGCTGCAGTATCTCTGAGTGGTTCAGAGAAAGAGGAGCCTTCAGACTTGTAAAAAGTAAATACAATTTGATTATGTTTCATGTTAGCTTTAAGCATTTCCTTCTCATTTGGCTCTGTCCAAAAGAGGATTGTCATGGCAAATCAATGCCTTTCACAGTTTGATTTGGCAGATATTTTATGTCAGATGCCCTTCTTGACATGGTGTTGACCCCTTAGTGGCTGGGTTTTGCGGTGTGGTCAATTTCTGTTTTTCTTATTAACTATTATATTACATTATACGATTGGGTGATTTTTCATTGTTGCACCAAGAATAGCAGTGCCTATTATTTCATTGTGTGGGGTGCCTACAGTGACAACAAAGCATTTCCGTTTCATTTAATCTCATTGCATTTTCTTGTGGGATTCTGTGCCCTGCCCATGCCATGCTTTGACATGTTACAGGGCTGGAGATTGATCCACTGATCTTTCAGTTGGAGGGCTGCTGACTCTACCCAGCTGAGGCTGCCTCTGAGATCAGCATTAAATAATTAACTGAAAGACTTGCTGTAATCTCTGTAATCTTTATCAGCTTTCACTGAAAAACAATCAAATCTGGGGAGAAACTGTTTAGGCCAATTTTGACTCGACTTTCATTACGTAAGTCCTCCAGGGGCAGAAAATCAAATTAACTTTTTCAGGCCCCAATACTGGTGTGAGATTTAAACCAGTAGGACATCACAAAGTGTGAACTGACAGTCCAAAGAAAGCAGTGGTCCTGCTCTGGGATGTCTGCAGACTGTCCTTATTGAGGCCTGGAATGGCAAAAGTGTTTTGGGCCTGTATAGGTTAAAACACAAGGTTCATGTGTGGGTTTTCTATGAAGAGACCAATCAGTGAGCTAGCCACAATGGGGCTGAAAATACTAGAGTCATTACAGGCAATGCATCGGCTATCAGTTTAAGTATCAGATGAATCTCATACTTTAGATAAGGTAAATTCAATTTGCATTTGGAAGGAGATAAACAGACTTGTGAGAAGGGAAGCAGCTTCAGGATGGTGTGATGACGCATCTGTCCCAGTGCCAGTTACCAAATTCCTGAAGCAAATGTCATCCCCAGCAGCTGCTCAGGATCTCTGAGTCTGAACAGATGGGTAGTGACGTATACGTTTGTGTGTCAGGAACAGTATGTATATAAGTTTCTGCGTCTGCATCTGTATCATTAGTGTAATTAACAGCTCATATAGCAGAACTGAAGAGGTGAACATGTCCCTCAAGCATTCTGATGAACCAGATGCTGCACATGGCTAACTATGTTTATTAAATGTTTGCTTCATAACGTAAGGGAAAGTCTTTTGAAAAATTGGATTAATTAATCTCCAGCTTAAGTATTATTATCTATACGTGTGCAGCCAAGCATTTATGAAGAGCTGAAAAAAAATTCAAATATATATTTTAAATCAAATTAAAAACAGTTGTTTTGTGACCCATAAGAATCATTTCATATCAGTTCATAAATATGACCTAAAATGTGACATTATGCTGAATCATTTATTTATGTAACAAAATTAACCATTAATACATAGACATTATCGCATTATCTGGAGTCACCCAGTCGAGTAACAATAGTTACATTTAAATGTTCAGGTGAAGTTCATTTGGCTCCTTCTTTTATAGAATACATCTTACCTCTGTAATACTTCTATCAGTTTTCTTGCCTCTTTGTCTTGACTTCCTGTTTTACTTTGAAGTTCTGTCTTTGTCTTGCCATGTTCTGTTGGCCCCCGTGTGTATTTAAGGTCTTGTCTTCCCCTGTGTCCTTACTGGTCCGTACTGTGTTCTGCAACTGTTTAGTCTCTGTTAGTCACTGTTCCCCTCCTTTTTTTTTGCCGTTTGCTATTCTTTGGAATAAAGGATTCTTTGTGGATTACTCCTGCCTGCCCTTCCTGCATTTGGCTCCTCCATTACAACCCTAAACCGTGACAACTGGGAGGTTTCTGCACATTTCAGAGCATTGGTAGATGTCCTTTATTCTGCACACACAAAGAGAAAACTGCCTTGGTTTATCTGTGGGTACAATATCCACTCTATAACTTAAATGAAATGACATTTTTTCTAAGCATCCACTTGTGGATCATGCAACTTTGAATTGCATAGTAATTTATTTTGACATACGTTTACTGCTCAGAGAGACAAGGTTAAATTCCATTTGCTGTAAGCACATCTGTTACAATAAAAAAAAACAAACAACTGCTTTAATTCACATCATTTTAGTCCCTAACAAGAAATCACATTCCTTACCGTCTAATGACAGACCCAAGGTCCAGAATGTTCCTTTGATGTGGTGTTTGAGAATACACAAGAAACGGTGTTTTAACTAACTGTATTTCCCCAATTAATTGCCTGGACGTTTAATATGAAAAATCTCTCTTACATTATTGTTTATGTCCCTTTGCTGTCCATTCTCCTCAATGTTGACCTGTCCTCCGTTGTGTTTAAATGCAATTCAATGCACGTGTCTGAGCGTTAAATTGATGTGCTGCGAGTTGTTCCCTCTGACACTTCCGTTTTCTGTCAAAATACGAGTTGGCCAGCCATTTAAGATTACAGTATGCCCTATTTTCTAACTTTAGCTAGCTCTCTTATTTTGACGGAAAACGGAAATGCAGCACATTTATTGTAGCTAACTGTTTACTTCTAAGTAATAGCTTTGATTTTGGGTTTACCTCAATAGAATGCAAATAAACGCCCCCGCGGTTATTCAGGTGGGTGTTTAAAGGGCAACTTGCAGGTTAAATCAAAAACTGAATGAATACCTGACCTTGTTGGAAGAAGTCTTTTTAAAATTACTATGTAAAACAGAATATAAAACAGAAATTTTAATGCAAATGCGCCAATATTAAGCTAGGCTCTGACAGCAGCCTCTTTCCCATTAGCAACACTTTATATGACGTAGGCAGAAGCAAACAATATGATCTCATGCTCGTTAACTTTAATTGTGGGTGGATGGAGTAGGGAGAACAGTAGTGAGAAACAGAGAGATGGAGAAGTGATAATGCTGAATTATTGTGTTTGTGCCGATTGCACAAATTCCTGCCTGTCAGGACGTCATGTCCATCATTTTCCTTCAAGGAAAAACAAGGTTTTTGGACCCTGGGTCCGTTTTGTGCAGGTGTACAGAGCAG